>APFE031279654.1:22875-33922 GCA_000404065.3 Pinus taeda | reverse complement strand
CTCCTCTAACTTCAATTTCTACCATTCGCTCCTGTGGTATATTAATTTTTCTTTAGTCATCCGCAAGAAAAAGAAAAGAAAAATTGGCAGACCTGCCCACAGTACTCCATACAAATCCAAAGGATTTTTATATAGACCCATTAAAAACACAAAAATTATACAATATCTTACATCATAGACAGATTCATTCTGACTCGTCTGATCAAATGCACAAAAAACAAAAAAGACCCGAACAACCTCTGAGAGCTTCTGCAATACTACGATAGTCCAACCATCTGCTGCAAATATTTTGAGTCCCTCGTTAGTCGTCCTCATTTCAAGAAGCCTTCTTACTCTCTCCAATTCTTTTGCATTAAGGACATTCAAAATTCTTCTACATCAAGAACATTATATACAAAATCAATTAGAAATTCTCCCTATTTCACAGATAGTATTCAATATTATCTGTGAGATTGAATACCATTTCTGATCACATAGAGACATCTTGTAAAACATACCACAAAGGCTGAACACTATTTCTGATCACACAGAGACATCTTGTAAAACATAAAACAAAGACAACAACCAGTCTGATATAAATTCCGCAACCTCTTTCATAAAATTCAAAGCTACATAATTCCAGAAACTGCTAAACTCCTAAACACACTCTCTCTATATGACATAACTCAAAAATGTATATAAAGATTATTGGGTCATTGAAAATCATTGTGAAGTGCGGGGGAAGAAATTGAAATCATTGTGGCAATCCGGATATGAGGTAAATAAAATTTTGGCGATTTAAAGTATGTGTTTATTCGTTATTGATTTCGCATAGTAAGATCGAATTTAAATGGTTTTGCAGAAGCTAATTGTCGAATTCTTACGATTAAAACCCTCGAACATTTTGCAGGCACCTTTGTTGTTGCGACAGTTAGTTATTTATTCGTAGTTACGAAAATCAATAGGGCACCTTAAGCACCTCGAACTGCTTGTCCTCCATAAGATTAAGGCAACTGTTACTAAGCGAGGTATGCTGAGGTACGCTGCATTTACTTTTGCATAAATATGTAGTACTATTTTCGTGTGCCTATGATAAAAAATAAAATAAAATAAAAACAAACATGATTATATATTGAAAGTATATGAAGAGCATATCAAATAGAAAAGCAATGCCCACAACCATTAAATTTCTTCAATTATAAGCCACTCCATTAAATGTTATGACTTTTGTTTCTATGCTTTAAGGGATTTGGTAGAGTGAGGTTTTTTAATGGGAAAAAGTGGCTTCAAGTAAAATATAAGTTAAAATAATAAGCATTTTAATGATGGCTTCCTTCCACCAGAGTTTAGGCTTCTCCAATAACATATCCATACTGATATGTGTGCTTATGCTTACAAAAAATAGTAAGACCCTCAAATCCTTCAAAACTGCAGAATAAATACACCACTAATAACCTCACAATCAAGAAAATCTTTCTCATGTTAAGTAGTGGTTGATTAAAAAGCATTTTTTAACAGAATCCCATTATAGCCATTTGGTAAGGACAAACCCGTGACGTTTGGGACATCCCGTAGACAGTCTTCCATCATAGGAGGCATATCCAAGGAATCCATTGACAACAAACGACACTAAAAATGACCCCACCCTGTTTCCCTGTCTTCAATGAGATTAACCCGAAAGTTATTTCTACCATCTTTATTTTCCATATTCACCTTGCGCTTTGAGAGCTTCTCCATATTAAAGGTAGGTGCAAACATTCGGTGTTGGCAAGACCATTGTTCACCATTAACAACAAACGCACTTCTCTCAACCACAACAAACAACATTTTCTGGTCTAGAGGAGACTTTCCACATTAATTCACGTGCTTGAAAGATAGAAATTGCCGGATCAATTCTGCATCAGGTCAGAATAATTCTCAATTCGTAACCAAATCAGATCACAAACTTCTCACCTGCAAAAAGTAATTGAATTTCAAATCTATAATTGCAACAAATAAATAAACCAATAATCCATAAGCAGCATATGCCATGAAAATTACTTGTGACAGTATCATATTTCCTGGACCACTCACCCATATAAGGGAAAGCACTCTTTCTGAAATCGTGATATACAAAGGCCATGTCTGTGCACAACTCCTTCTGTATCTTTCTCGCAATATCCAATAGATTGCCGATCATAAATTGTGGGGTGAGGCCCTTGAATCCCTGTTTTTTCTACAACTCGAATCACTGAATCTGTATCTCCACTGCATACCAACATAACAATATCAAATTTTCTGTAGTAGACTTTATGATGGAAGATAAAAGCAAAAGTCCAAACACAAACATTCTCATTTTTCTAAGTGCCATCTTCTGATTAAAAGAAATGATATGCACAGTGAGTTGTGACCTAAACATCCAAATGCATAGTCCAACGTTTATGAGCTCTAGGTAAATTGGCAACATAGATCTAGGGGAGTCTCCCCAGTGAGCGGAAACTTCATCACTATACATAATAAAGCAAACACACTAGATTGATGAATGAAGGTCCTTTATAAATGCAAAAGAAGCAGCACAAGATAAAAAAAAGTTACCATTTTAATAATAAAACCACAGACCTGCAAGTAGTCCAGTTATAAGGAATTCCTCTAACATTGGCATGAAGAGCCTTTTGTACTTCAGGCAGATTAAAATAAATTTCGGAATGCTTTTCAGTGCAAGGATCATACTACACAAACAGATGCCTCCATGGCTGCAACAAAATGCCTCTGTGAGAAAGAGAATGCAGTAGTGCTCTTATAGCTGATCTGATTATCCCCATCTAGAGGTGATGGATACCAATCATTTAAATTCACCATGCAACAAATTGTGGACCTTAATGGCACGCAAGAATGTGTTTAATTTGAGAAAAAATGACCTATATCATCTAGTCTTGTCTTTATTTTACAGTTTACCATGTCAATGTGAAAGAGACTACCAAATGAAAAAGATATAGCATTGGACTTTAAGCATACCTTCAAATTGATAAGCTGGCATATAGAATGCTTAATGTATTTAATATTCTTACACATCTTTTTCTCTAGTCTTTATTTTACAGTTTACCATGTCAATGGGAAAGAGACTACCAAATGCAAAATATATGACATTGGACTTTAAGCATACCTTCAAACTGATCTGCTGGCATATACAATGCTTAATGTATATAATATACTTACATATATTTTTCTCTATTGTTTTCTATATGTTCTAGTACTACTCAAACAAGGACAGGTGTAGATATTGTATGGATCAATATTCCCCATTTCCACATCGGCACAATCTAATACCATATTACATAGAGCTGATGGATGCACAAGAGATGAAAAGTCACAGTGAATATTGAGCAACCGGTAGATGTTGTCTGATATCAAAACATGAGACCACATAAATTCAAAAATCCCTACAAGATCATGGAAATCGTCTGTAAGTGCATTGCCCACCTGCAAGAACCATGATTTTTCCAGATGTCAAAACACAATATAGAAATATAATCGCCCCTTTTCATTCTATATGATCCTATTTAGAACAAATGATTTATTGCCATATATAGTAGCTTATATGTAATGCCTTGCTCTATCACCTCTAAAACATCTACCAAACAGTGATTTTCTCTATCAGCTCTAAAACATATACCAAACAGTGCCTTTCTCTATCACCTCTAAAACATATACCAAACAATGCCTTACTCTATCACCTTTAAAACATCTAGCAAATATTGAGCCACTTTTGGAAATGTTGTGATACACATTTCCAATTCAAAATTGCTTATCATCATCAAAGGCCAGGTAAAAAGAATAGATGAATAAGGGTGTAGTCTAATGCAAATATTTATTTGGTCCTTTTCACCAGAATCTAGTAATACAATTCTTGGTCATATCACAATATTATGTCATTTAAATTGTAATTTGAAATGCAAAAATGGATTTAGCACCATAGAAAGTCTTTAGAAAACATATGTTGTGTAGAGTCAACAACTTAAAACTACATTTTTTTTTCAGATTTCTGACAGGACTTTAAGAAAAATCAACTAGAATATCTACACGAAAAAAAGACTAAGAAGTCACCTTGTTAGCCTACGACCTGTATAACAATTTCTAATCAAACATAAACCAATGAAATGGGACTCGATGCTTCCTCATGCCTCTATTCACCAAATTTTCAAGGGAAAAAATGTAGGGGATGACTGAAGGGGCAATTATAAGGCACTCCATTAAATGTTATGACTTTTGTTTCTATGCTTTAATGGATTTGGGAGAGTGAGGTATTTTAATGGGAAAAAGTGGCTTCAAGTAAAATATAAGTTAAAATAATAAGCATTTTAATGATGGCTTCCTTCCACCAGAGTTTAGGCTTCTCCAATAACATATCCATACTGATATGTGTGCTTATGCTTATAAAAAATAGTAAGACCTGCAAATCCTTTAAAACTCTGGTCGAATATATACACCACTAATAACCTGACAATCAAGAAAATCTTGCTCATGTTAAGCAGTGGTTGATTAAGAAACATTTTTTTAACAGAATCCCATTATAGCCATTTGGCAAGGACAAACCCTTGACATTTGGGACGTCCCATAGACAATCTTCCATCATAGGAGGCATATCCAAGGAATCCATTGACAACAAACGGCACTAAAAATGACCCGACCCTATTTCCCTGTCTTCAATGAGATTAACCCGTAAGTTATTTCTACCATCTTTACTTTCCATATTCACCTTAAGCTTTGAGAGCTTTTCCATATTAAAGGCAGGTGCAAACATTCGGTGTTGGTAAGACCATTGTTCACCATTAACAACAAACGCACTTCTCCCAACCACAACAAACAACATTTTGTGGCATATAAAATGCTTAATGTATCTAATATTCTTACACATCTTTTTCTCTGGTCTTTATTTTACAGTTTACCATGTTAATGGGAAAGAGACTACCAAATGCAAAAGATACGAAATTGGACTTTAAGATTACCTTCAAACTGATCTGCTGGCATATACAACGCTTAATGTATATAATATACTTACATATCTTTTTCTCTATTGTTTTCTATATGTTCCAATACTGTTCAAACAAGGACGGGTGTAGATACTGTATGGATCAATATTCCCCATTTCCACATCCGCACGATCTAATACCATATTACATAGAGCTGATGGATGCACAAGAGATGAAAAGTCACAGTGAATATTGAGCAACTGGTAGGTGTTGTCTGATATCAAACCATGAGACCACATAAATTCAAAAATCCCTACAAGATCATGGAAATCGTCTGTAAGTGCATTGCCCACCTGCAAGAACCATGATTTTTCTGGATGTTAAAACACAATATAGAAGTATAATCGCCCCTTTTCATTCTATATGATCCTATTTAGAGCAAATGATTTATTGCCATATATAGTAGCTTATATGTAATGTCTTGCTCTGTCACCTCTAAAACATCTACCAAACAGTGATTTGCTCTATCAGCTCTAAAACATATACCCAACCGTGCCTTGCTCTATCACCTCTAAAACATATACCAAACAATGCCTTACTCTATCACCTATAAAACATCTAGCAAATATTGAGCCACTTTTGGCAATGTTGTGATACACATTTCCAATTCAACATTGCTTATCATCATCAAAGGCGAGGTAAAAAGAATAGATGAATAAGGGTGTAGTCTAACGCGAATATTTTTTGGCTCCTTTTCACCAGAATCTAGTAATACACTTCTTGGCAAGATCACAATATTCTGTCATTTAAATTGTAATTTTAAATGCAAAAATGGATTTAGCAATGTAGAAAGTCTTTAGAAAACATATGTTGTGTACACTCAACAACTTAAAACTACATTTTTTTTCAGATTTTTGACAGGACTTTAAGAAAAATCAACTAGAATATCTACACCAAAAAAAGACTAAAAAGTCACCTTGTTAGCCTACGACCTATATAACAATTTCTAATCAAACATCAACCAAAGAAATGGGACTCATGCTTCCTCATGCCTCTATTCACCAAAGTTTCAAGGGAAAAAATGCAGGGCATGACTGAAGGGGCAATTATAAGCCACTCCATTAAATGTTATGAGTTTCAAGGGAAAAAATGCAGGGGATGACTGAAGGGGAAATTATAAGCCACTCCATTAAATGTTATGACTTTTGTTTCTATGCTTTAATGGATTTGGGAGAGTGAGGTCTTTTAATGGGAAAAAGTGGCTTCAAGTAAAATATAAGTTAAAATAATAAGCATTTTAATGATAGCTTCCTTCCCCGAGAGTTTATGCTTCTTCAATAACATATCCATACTGATATGTGTGCTTATGCTTACAAAAAATAGTAAGACCTGCAAATCCTTCAAAACTCTCGCAGAATAAATACACCACTAATAACCTCACAATCAAGAAAATATTGCTCATGTTAACCAGTGGTTGATTAAAAAACATTTTTTTAACAGAATCCCATTATAGCCATTTGGCAAGGACAAACCCCTGACATTTGGGACGTCCCATAGACAATCTTCCATCATAGGAGGCATATCCAAGGAATTCACTGGCAACAAACGACACTAAAAATTACCCCACCCTGTTTCCCTATCTATAGTACACAAGAAAAGCATCCACATGGCACCCTACAGACTCGAGTAGGGTTCTTTCAGCTCTAAACTGGACTCTAGTTAATGGTCTTGATTGTTTTCATGGGGCAGATAGAGAAAAAGCAACATAAAACAATTTGATCAAAAAATCCTTGATCATTGAGAACTCTGTAACCATCTTTGTTTGACTGCAATTATGTGTTTTGTTTTACCATAAAATGTTTAGGGTGCCAGTATGTTATTGAAGAACACGATAAATCTGTTGTGGATGGAGCAAGCCATGGCGGTTTTATCTGCTAGACACGCGGACCTCAAGTCCCTTATTACAGATCTCCACTTTCCTATAGCAGAATGGGATGAGAAATGGATGGACGAATACCTGGATGACACTGTAAAGATTTTAGACATTTGCCTTGCATTAAATGTTGAAATTTCAAAGCTTGAATATTTCCAGCTTCTTGTTCATTATGCTTTGCATTTGTTGGACTTTTCAGATGCCGTTTGGTCTAACTACAAGCTCTTCCGTGTCAAAGGTTCTCTCCAAGAGTTGAAGGGAAAAATGGATTCGAAGGGGAAAAATGGTGCAAACACCCGAAGGAAGAGTAGGATTGAAAATTGCATTGTGATATTACAGCATATGAGCAAAAGCCTTTAGTTTGGGAAGGTAAAGTCATCGTCAGAGGGTAGTCTTTTCTTGAGAGCGATGTATGGAGTGAAGGCAAAAACTATATTTCTCTGCAGTGTGGTGGCTTCTATTCTTGCTGGGCACTTTGGCCAATTGATTGAATTGCATATTCCTGATCAGTTTTTGTGGTCCACAACATTCATGAGTTTTCAACGAGGGAGTAATGACGAAATCAAGAGATGTTTTGCCAACGGCCGAGATCGAGCTTTGAAAGAGCTAGAATTGTTGGATGCATCGATTGAAAATGTTCACCCTATAGTTGAGAAATTATCTTATGCTGAGATTGTCTATTGAACAGAGAAAGTGGAACATATCAAAATTGCTATACGAAAATTACAACAAAGTGCACAACTGCTTTCCCAGGGGTTAGATCCTCTCTCTAAATAGGTTAATGACTTCTTTCATCTTATTCCGAGTGGAAGGAATGCATGGCTTGATAGTCTCAGGTTATCCGCAGAAGGCACACCCATCAGAGATGATCAGTCATGAATATATCAGTAACGCTGACCAGCATGAAATGTTTTTTGGTTTAGGTTTTCTTAGGGTTGTTCGTTTTCTTGGTTTAGGTATGGAACTTGAAAAGTTTCAGGGCTTTTCCAGTTTATGATCTCAAAAGAAAAAAAATCAGTTAATCTGTTGCTTGTGCTCTTTGATGGAAATTTTGTAATGCATGACTGAAGAATACACGGTGAGAGAAAAATACATATTATGCTAATTGACGAATGTTTTTCGCTTCTCGAACTTATGGTATTGAATTTATCACACTAACACTTTACGACAATGAACTAACAATATTTAGGATGAAAATAGCAATATGGAAGATTTATCTGCATAATGAAAAAGGAAATATAGGAGATTCCAATCACGTTCCAAGGCATTTTTAATTATTTTTTAAAATGTGGATGTGACAAAAGGTTGTTGTGGAAGGTGTTGTTTGTATATTTTAACACACTAACACTTTACAACAATGAACTAACAATATTCATGATGAAAATAGCAATAGGGAAGATTTATTTGCATAACGAAAAAGACAATATGGGAGATTCCAATCACGTTCCAAGGCATTTTTTAAAATGTTGACGTGACAAAAGGTTGTTGTGGAAGGTGTTGTTTGTATATGGGAAATTTCTTGATCATTGTGTATAATCATAATGTTGATAGATATGTCTACTAAGTGGTTCCAGTTAATGGGGCATTGATTTGAGCGTTCAATATATTTTTATTCTTTATCAAAGTATTCTTGTGTTATATTTGTGTTCTTCAATTTATGCCTTACGGCATTTCCTTTGCAACATTTGGTGCAAATGCTAGTTAACATTATTTTTCGACACACGTACCTTACCATCGCTGAAGGTTACCTTGTAGCCTTTGTCTTCCATTGCTGAGATGGACACCAGGTTCTTTTGGAGGTCAGGTGCATTTAATACATCCTGGAATTTCTAGCCTTCTTGACTGGTTGTCCTCTTCCTTGATTTCCAGCATTCCTTTTACCTTTACTATTGAATTTTCCATCCCTTCGATTACCATGAGAGGGATTTTGATCATCGTCGCGGTGAGGGTCCTTTCTATTAGGGCATTCCCTTGCATAGTGACCTACTTTATTCCAAATGTAACATCATCCTTTTCTTCCACCCTTAGGTCCAACCTTTCTTTTCAATTTAGACTCGGAATTATTTTTTTTCTTAGCATGAGAAGAAAAGGCAACAGGAGGACCTTTAAGAAAGGACATTTCTTGCTCTTCTACCCTTGTTTCTTCTAGAATGCATCTAGCCATTAATTCCTTGAAACCAGGAATTACATGATTCTTCAGAAGAGTAGTCCTGAACACGTACCATTCGGATGGTAATCCTCCAAGAGTCGTGAGTGCCATTTCCCTGTCAGTAATAGCCTCCCCAATATATAGAAGATCGTTCTTGATCTCGATGATTCTTAAGAAGTATGCTTGCATACTCTCATCTTTACCATTCTTGATTTCCCTTAGCTTATTTCTAAGAAACAAAACTTGATTTGCATCATTAAGTTTAAATAAACTCACCAGTCTATCATAGATTTCCTTAGAGGTGTTTGGGTCAGAGATGTAGGCCACCAAGTGCTTGTCGATAGAGTCCTGGATGATCTTCTTCGTTTTGATTTCTCCGGTTTTCCATTTGTACCTGGCAGTAGCGGATGCATTTGATGGAGACTCAACAATATTACCTCTCACATGGTCCAACACTCCTTGATCTTCAGGGTTAGATTGATAGATATCTTCCATCTGTGATAGTCAGTTTTCTTACGGAGCTTGTCTTCGGTAGGAAAGAGTGTTGAGGATAGCCTTGCCAATATTCTCTTCGTTGATTGCTCTTGCTCTTGCTCGGGCTTTGTCTTCACCTTAGCTCCGATACCATGTTAATTTATGGTAGGTTCTATGCTTATAAAACTTTACTTCTTTTTCTTATTATATTCCACAGATTATCAATCACATGTACATAAAGTAAAGTGCAAATAGAACATTAAACAATCGACAGAAAACAAGCCAAGACAAGAGACACAAGATGTGGCCGCTAGCCATGGACAAACCCCAAAATGTGTGGGGAAACCCTTTGATCAAATTTTCTTTTATCTTCAATAATTCAGTAGAGAGAAATAGTACAATAAATCTAATTTATATTAGCAGTAGCAAACCCTAGATAAACAACATCAGCAATAGCGGCTTCATCATCAAAACTAGTGCATTCGATATCTCACAAACTGACCGTCGGATCGACTTGATTCCACCACCAAAAGTTGCAGCCTTTAGAGGAGGTTCAGATGAACCTATAACACAGTTTAGAAGAGGAGGTTTGATGGTCCACGCTGGTAAAACTTTGGATCTGCAGTTGCAGCTTCAGTTTCAGCATCTTCCTTCAAACTATGGCAGTCGATATCTCGAAAATTGACCGTCAAATCAACTTGATTCCACCACCAAAAGTTGTAGCCTTCAGAGGAGGTTCAAATGAACCTATAGTGTAGTTCAGAAGAGGAGGTTTGATGGTCCACACTGGTCAAACTTTAGATCTGCAGTTGCAACTTCAGTTTCAGTAGCTTCCTTCAAACTAGGGCAGTCGATATCTCGCAAACTGACTGTCGGATCGACTTGATTCCACCACCAAAAGTTGCAGCCTTCAGAGGAGGTTTAGGTGAACCTAAAATTCAGTTCAGAAGAGGAGGTTTGATGGTCTACATTGGTCAAACTTTGGATCTGCAGTTGTAGCTTTAGTTTCAGCAGCTTCCTTCCACATGTGTGAGAGAGAGACTCTTTTTTGCGCAGTAGAGAAGACACTCTTTTCTGTACAGGAGAGAGAGAGAGATGTGATGAGATGAGTGAGTGAAAATGAGGAAAAGTCCTCTTGTATTTATACACAACTGATGATGTTTGAATAGATGCGACTGTTGGGCTTCTGAGCCTACATGATTTGTAGGTCGGCTTGATAATAATTCCATAATCAAAATAAATTCATATCTCCATAATTACTTATCGGAATCATATGATCTTTAGATCAATCCTACAACTCTCGATGAGAGGAATCTAATAAAAATATTATTAGCCATGAATAAGATGACCCAGATGAATTTTGGCCCTAGTTGCCAATTTAACAAGATTGTTATCTGCTAACCCCTTTGAAAAACCTTGTTGGTGGAGATATTTGTCAAGACAGTAATACCATGCTCTTGGGGCCTGTTTTAGACCATAGAGAGATTTTATGAGTTTTCATACAAGTTTTGCATCATTTCCAAGAATGAATCCTTCTGGTTGTTCAATATAGACTTCTTCTTC
>APFE031279654.1:2396-15919 GCA_000404065.3 Pinus taeda | reverse complement strand
TCGGCTTGATAATAATTCCATAATCAAAATAAATTCATATCTCCATAAATACTTATCGGAATCATATGATATTTAGATGAATCCTACAACTCTCGATGAGAGGAATCTAATAAAAATATTATTAGCCATGAATAAGATGACCCACACAAATTTTGGCCCTAGTTGCCAATTTAACAAGATTGTTATCTGCTAACCCCTTTGAAAAACCTTGTTGGTGGAGATATTTGTCAAGACAGTAATACCATGCTCTTGGGGCCTGTTTTAGACCATAGAGAGCTTTTATGAGTTTTCATACAAGTTTTGCATCATTTCCAAGAATGAATCCTTCTGGTTGTTCAATACAGACTTCTTCTTCTAAGTCTCCATTAAGAAAGGTAGATTTTACATCCATTTGGTATACTTGAATTTTTGAAAACTAGAAAGAGCAAGAAACATTCTTATGGCTTCAAGTCTAGCAACAGGTGAAAAAGTTTCTAAAAAATCTATACCTTCTTGTTGAGCATATCCTTTGCAAACAAGTCTAGCCTTGTTTCTAATAACTTCTCCATTTTTGTTCGGCTTGTTTTTTTTCCTATGATATTCTTATCATGAGGTCTAGGAACTAATTCCCAAGTATTATTCTTTTCAATTTGCTCAGGTTCTTCATTCATGGCCTTGACCCAACATTCATCTCTGCGCACTTGATTCACATTTTGAGGTTCAGTGGAAGATAGTAATGCTAGATAGCTTGAGGTTTCGGCAATAGTTCTTCTTGTCTGCACACCTGCCCATTTTTCCCCAAAATTTGAGTTTCTGGATGATTTTTCTGAACATACCTAGATGAAGTCTTTTCTTCTATCGTTATCTCTTCTTTTAGTGCTTCATTGGTTTCTTCTTCAGAATCAGTGTGATTTGATGTGGGAAAATGATCCTCATCTTCTTCATTGTCATGATCTTCGGTTTTTATCCGTTTTGGATTTTTACATGCTTCATCAACTACAACATCAATACTTTCAATAATTTTCCCAAGTCTATTGTTATAACATTTATATCCTTTATTTCGGGAAGAGTAGCCAAGAAGAATACCTTCATCTGCTCTAGGTTCAAACTTACCAAGTTTTTCATCAGTCTTTTTGATGTAACATTTGCTTCCAAAAACTTTGAAGTACTTTACAGTAGGAGTTTTACCATACCAAAGTTCTTGTGGAGTTTGAGTGTTGTTTACTCGAACATTTGCTTGGTTGAGAATAGTGATGGTGGCGAATGCAACTTCATCCCAGAAGGTTGCACGAGTTCTAGATTCATCTAGCATAGCACGAGCCATTTGTTGAATAGTTCTGTTCATCCTTTCTACCACACCATTTTGCTGAGGAGTCCTTGCGGTGGAGAACTGCCTTTTTGTTCCATGTTGTTCATAGAAGTCAAAGAATTCATCCGAGGTAAATTCCCCTCCTCGGTTAGATTTGAGGCATTTGATTTTGTGATCTGATTCATTTTCAATTAAAAATTTGAAGGCTTTGAAATTTTAAAATGCTTCATCCTTATGCTTTAGAAGACCTATCCAACACATTCTAGAAAAATCATCAATGAACAATATAAACTATTCTTCTCCACGAGGTGACTTTTTCCTTTATGGTCCATGTTAGAGTCGGTCTGGTCAGTCCTCCGTCAGAGATCAAAACTCTTTATGAATTTCATGATTAAGTGTCCCGCTCCATTCTCCCAGATGCATTCTACTAGGGGCATGCCATAATCTGACGGAGAAGGTCATTATAGTCATTCCCCCTCATGTCTGGCTCCTGCTGGCTCAGGTCTTTTTTCAATCATCATCAAATTCCATGACAGTCAAGGTCTGGTCCTTTAAAGGACAAAGCTCATTTCGAGGTCTAGGTCTAGGAATTCATCAATCTGGTCTTTGAACATGTCCAGTAAAGCCATGCAGGCCAGAGTGAGGCCCTTACACAATTATGGTTCAGAGAGCTTCATCATCTTATGGATAGACTCCGACTCTTCTTCAAAACTCAGTTTTGAAGAAAAGTCAAACATAGTGCCGACTCCACTGGGGACAAATCAAATCCCCTTTCTTCTTAATAATTCTAAGCTTCTGGATGATAAGTTTAGGATTTGATAGGCTGAGTAAAGTAAGTTGTGTCCGTTGATTTTTCTCAATAGCACGCTAGCTTCTCGAAGATACACCAGAGCTAATCCAGATCCCGACCCTCCACTCATCTACGAAAATCCCAATTTGATCTCAAGAAATCGTCGTCAAGAAAGCTCTATATCGCCCGTGCTCAAATCTCATTCATGCCCGGACATTTTTGAGTATATTGAAGAGCTAGAGTTTGATGAGCAGTTTGAATTATCGTTGTTTGAAACCAAGTCCAAAAGAGCGGTTGACTCTACTGTCCACAATCCACAGTTTCTTGTAGACTTGGAGACGGAAAGGGCTAACCAATCTATTGATAACTACATAATAGCTCAGCTTCAAACTCCCATCGCTAGACTCTTAAAAATTGTGCACACTCCTCCAACACCTCCGAGGACAAATCCACCTAGAGTGATGGTTGCCCGTTTCGCACCGCTTGTTTTGCCTCAAATTTTAGATGATATGCCTGCTGATTACCAAAGCAAAATCCCATTCTTTGATGACACTCCTAATGGCATTACTGCGCAGCAACATGTGGACAGAATGGTAGAATTCTATGAACTTCATGAGATAGATGTGGAGAACGTGGCGATGAGACTTTTTGTACAAACATTCGCAGGTGAAGTAAGGAAATGGTTCAGAGGTTTACCAGTTGCACGTATCGCTACCTTGGCAGACCTACAAAGACAATTCTTAAACCGTTGGGAAGTGAAAAAGAATCCTCTTCAAATTCTGTCCGAATATGAGCAAATCAAGAGAAACGCTGGTGAGTCGGTCCAAGATTATTGCATTAGATTCAATACAGTGTATAATGAAATTCCAGATAATCTAAGGCCACCTGTGGGACTAGCGATGTTGAAGTTCCCAGATGGTTTTGATGCTGATATGGCTTATCAATTGAGAGAAAGAGAATCGGCTACAATGGAAGACATACAAAAGATAACAGTCAGCGTTGAAGCAAATCCACTGACCAAGAGAGCTAGAGCAAAGGAAGAAAAGAAGATCACTACAAAGGAAGAATCTTTCTCGATAGATCAGCTACTTCGGAAGGTAGAGCAGATGCTCAAAAGAGTGACACTTGACAAACCGGAGCCACAAGTTAGAAATCCTAACTTCCATGGCCAGCAACAACCATAGTATAGAATAAGACAGAGAGATCAGCGAGCCCAAGAGCCGATTGCACAACAACCAGTACAAACACCTTTGCAGCAAAATTTTGTGCATGGACCAGAATCAAATGAAGACGGGAATGTAATAGGCGAAGAAAATCATCTCTTTGCTCCTGACAATTTGCCTACTTATCTCACTGAAGAGGAGGAGTATGCAGAGAATTCAACTGCACACAAAGATGGAGATTTCATTCTAGCAAGCGACACCATCTTGGAGGAGCAACTAGATGAATACCAAAGAGGCTACATGAATGCTTTGTCCGTCCAACAGCAGCGATATTCACTTAGAAACAGGGATGTGCCGGTCAGACCCATTCAGAAAAAGAAGGATGTTGAAGCGCCAAAGAATGATTCAGCTGGTACACAAGGGAAAGGAAAGGAGGTGGTTGAAACGGAGAGCAACAAATCAACATCAGCAGAACCACCACATCAACAAGTTACATCGAAAGAAAGGGAGAGGAAAGAAATCCCAGTCAAAGAGGTTGAAAGGATTCCCGCTTTCAATTTAGAGAATGAGATTTCCAAGCTAAAAGTATCCATCCCTTTGACTGAAATATTGAAGAACAACAGTTATAAAGGACAACTATCTAAAATGTTAAATTTGGACCCAATGTCCGACATGGTGAATGTCGAAGATGATCAGCCTGAAATGATTTTTGGGTCAGCATCAAATGGTGAGTCTCATGATAGCGATGTGCCACCTTTTTATATCAGTTTAAGGTTGCATGATTTTGTGTTACATAACGCCATTTTCGATTCCGGAGCCTCTCACAACCTCATGCCCAAGGCAATCATGGACAAGCTTGGTCTGGACATCACTCGGCAATATCATGATCTCTATTCGTTCGATTCCAGCAGAGAAAGATGTATAGGTCTCATCAAAGACTTGGTTGCAAGTTTGGATCAGCTCCCCATGAAGAATGTTTTGATGGATATTGTGATTGCAGACATTCCTCCAAGGTTTGGCATGCTTCTTTCCAGGTCTTGGGTAGAGAAATTAAAAGGGACACTACAGCTAGATTTCTCCTATGCAACCATTCCAGTATTTGGACAAATGAGGAAATTATATCGGGAACAAAAAATGAAGTACATGATCACAAGCAAGGAGAAACCAATAAATCATCCTATTAACTATGTACATACAGATTTAGAGTATTTTGTTTTGTATTAAGATAGTTTAAATGATTTAGATAGTCAGTTGGTAGAAGTAGATGATATTCCAGAAATATCAGAAAATTTCAGAGAAGTTTTGAAGAAAGAGGAACAAGAACGGCAGAACACTGTTGGGCAATCAGCTGAAAGCAATGGACAGCAAGCAGGCAAGGCATCCCTGTTACCATATGTCTTACATCAGGTAGATCTTTGTAATGAAGGTGGGAAAACCTCCAACGCCAAAGTTCGGACTGAAGAGATGTGTCATAATACATGACACCTACCTAACTTTCATTGACCTGATATAATGAATCAACACGAAACCCAAGAGTAAAGGCATATTTAACATTATTTTTCGACACACATACCTTGCCATCATTGAAGGTTACCTTGTAGCCTTCGTCTTCCATTGATGAGATGGACACTAGGTTCTTTTGGAGGTCAAGTGCAGTTAATACATCCTGGAATTTCTAGCCTTCTTGAATGGTTGTCCTCTTCCTTGATTTCCAGCATTCCTTTTACCTTTACTATTGAATTTTCCATCCCTTCGATTACCATGAGAGGGATTTTGATCATCGTCGTAGTGAGAGTCCTTTCTATTAGGGCATTCCCTTGCATAGTGACCTACTTTATTCCAAATGTAACATCATCCTTTTCTTCCACCCTTAGGTCCAGCCTTTCTTTTCAATTTAGACTCGGAATTATTTTTTTTCTTAGCATGAGAAGAAAAGGCAACAGGAGGACCTTTAGGCAAGGACATTTCTTGCTCTTCTACCATTGTTTCTTCTAGAATGCATCTAGCCATTAATTCCTTGAAACCAGGAATTACATGATTGTTCAGAAGAGTAGTCCTGAACACGTACCATTCGGATGGTAATCCTCCAAGAGTCGTGAGTGCCATTTCCCTGTCAGTAATAGCCTCCCCAATATATAGGAGATCGTTCTTGATCTCGATGATTCTTAAGAAGTATGCTTGCATACTCTCATCTTTACCCTTCTTGATTTCCCTTAGCTTATTTCTAAGAAACAAAACTTGATTTGCATCATTAAGTTTAAATAAACTCACCAGTCTATCATAGATTTCCTTAGAGGTGTTTGGGTCAGAGATGTAGGCCACCAAGTGCTTGTCGATAGAGTCCTGGATGATCTTCTTTGTTTTGATTTCTCCGGTTTTCCATTTGTACCTGGCAGTAGCGGATGCATTTGATGGAGACTCAAAAATATTACCTCTCACATGGTCCAACACTCCTTGATCTTCTAGGGTTAGATTAATAGATATCTTCCATCTGTGATAGTCAGTTTTCTTACGGAGCTTGTCTTCGGCAGGAAAGTGGGTTGAGGATAGCCTTGCCAATATTCTCTTCGTTGATTTCTCTTGCTCTTGCTCGGGCTTTGTCTTCACCTTAGCTCCGATACCATGTTAATTTATGGTAGGTTCTATGCTTATAAAACTTTACTTCTTTTTCTTATTATATTCCACAGATTATCAATCACATGTACATAAAGTAAAGTGCAAATAGAACATTAAACAATCGACAGAAAACAAGCCAAGACAAGAGACACAAGATGTGGCGGCTAGCCAGGGACAAACCCCACAATGTGTGGGGAAACCCTTTGATCAAATTTTCTTTTATCTTCAATAATTCAGTAGAGAGAAATAGTACAATAAATCTAATTTATATTAGCAGTAGCAAACCCTAGATCAACAACATCAGCAATAGCGGCTTCATCATCAAAACTAGTGCAGTCGATATCTCACAAACTGACCGTCGGATCGACTTGATTCCACCACCAAAAGTTGTAGCCTTTAGAGGAGGTTCAGATGAACCTATAACACAGTTTAGAAGAGGAGGTTTGATGGTCCACGCTGGTCAAACTTTGGATCTGCAGTTGCAGCTTCAGTTTCAGCAGCTTCCTTCAAACTAGGGCAGTCGATATCTCGCAAATTGACCGTCGGATCAACTTGATTCCACCACCAAAAGTTGTAGCCTTCAGAGGAGGTTCAAATGAACCTATAGTGTAGTTCAGAAGAGGAGGTTTGATGGTCCACACTGGTCAAACTTTGGATCTGCAGTTGCAACTTCAGTTTCAGCAGCTTCCTTCAAACTAGGGCAGTCGATATCTCGCAAACTGACTGTCGGATCGACTTGATTCCACCACCAAAAGTTGCAGCCTTCAGAGGAGGTTTAGATGAACCTAAAATTCAGTTCAGAAGAGGAGGTTTGATGGTCTACATTGGTCAAACTTTGGATCTGCAGTTGTAGCTTTAGTTTCAGCAGCTTCCTTCCACATGTGTGAGAGAGAGACTCTTTTTTGCGCAGTAGAGAAGACCCTCTTTTCTGTACAGGAGAGAGAGAGAGATGTGATGAGATGAGTGAGTGAAAATGAGGAAAAGTCCTCTTGTATTTATACACAACTGATGATGTTTGAATAGATGCGACTGTTGGGCTTCTGAGCCTACATGAGTTGTAGGTCGGCTTGATAATAATTCCATAATCAAAATAAATTCATATCTCCATAAATACTTATCGGAATCATATGATCTTTAGATCAATCCTACAACTCTCGATGAGAGGAATATAATAAAAATATTATTAGCCATGAATAAGATGACCCACATGAATTTTGTCCCTAGTTGCCAATTTAACAAGATTGTTATCTGCTAACCCCTGTGAAAAACCTTGTTGGTGGAGATATTTGTCAAGACAGTAATACCATGCTCTTGGGGCCTGTTTTAGACCATAGAGAGCTTTTATGAGTTTTCATACAAGTTTTGCATCATTTCCAAGAATGAATCCTTCTGGTTGTTCAATATAGACTTCTTCTTCTAAGTCTCCCTTAAGAAAGGTAGATTTTACATCCATTTGGTATACTTGAATTTTTGGAAACTAGAAAGAGCAAGAAAAATTCTTATGGCTTCAATTCTAGCAACAGGTGCAAAAGTTTCTACAAAATCTATACCTTCTTGTTGAGCATATCCTTTGCAAACAATTCTATCCTTGTTTCTAATAAATTCTCCATTTTTGTTCAGCTTGTTTTTGAATATCCATTTAGTTCCTATGATATTCTTATCATGAGGTTTAGGAACTGATTCCCAAGTATTATTCTTTTCAATTTGCTCAGGTTCTCCATTCATGGCCTTGACCCAACATTCATCTCTGCACACTTGATTCACATTTTGAGGTTTAGTGGAAGATAGTAATGCTAGATAGCTTGAGGTTTCGGCAATAGTTCTTCTTGTCTGCACACCTGCCCATTTTTCCCCAAAATTTGAGTTTCTGGATGATTTTTCTGAACATACCTAGATGAAGTCTTTTCTTCTATCGTTATCTCTTCTTCTGGTGCTTCATTGGTTTCTTCTTCAGAATCAGTGTGATTTGATGTGGGAAAATGATCCTCATCTTCTTCATTTTCATGATCTTCGGATTTTATCTGTTTTGGATTTTTACATGCTTCATCAACTACAACATCAATACTTTCAATAATTTTCCCAAGACTATTGTTATAACATTTGTATCCTTTATTTCGGGAAGAGTAGCCAAGAAGAATACCTTCATCTGCTCTAGGTTCAAACTTACCAAGTTTTTCATCAGTCTTTTTGATGTAACATTTGCTTCCAAAAACTTTGAAGTACTGTACAGTAGGATTTTTACCATACCAAAGTTCTTGTGGAGTTTGAGTGTTGTTTACTCGAACATTTGCTTGGTTGAGAATAGTGATGGTTGCGAATGCAACTTCATCCCAGAAGATTGCACGAGTTCTAGATTCATCTAGCATAGCACGAGCCATTTATTGAATAGTTTTGTTCATCCTTTCTACCACTCCATTTTGCTGAGGAGTCCTTGCGGTGGAGAACTGCCTTTTTATTCCATGTTGTTCATAGAAGTCAAAGAATTCATCCGAGGTAAATTCCCCTCCTCAGTTAGATTTGAGGCATTTGATTTTGTCATCTGATTCATTTTCAATTAAAACTTTGAAGGCTTTGAAATTTTAAAATGCTTCATCCTTATGCTTTAGAATACCTATCCAACACATTCTAGAAAAATCATCAATGAACAATATAAACTATTCTTCTCCACGAGGTGACTTTTTCCTTTATGGTCCATGTTAGAGTCGGCCTGGTAAGTCCTCCGCCAGAGATCAAAACTCTTTATGAATTTCATGATTAAGTGTCCCGCTCCATTCTCCCAGTTGCATTCTGCTAGGGGCATGCTATAATATGACGGAGAAGGTCATTATAGTCATTCCCCCTCATGTCTGGCTCCTGCTGGCTCAGGTCTTTTTTCAATCATCATCAAAGTCCATGACAGTCAAGGTCTGGTCCTTTAAAGGACAAAGCTCATTTCGAGGTCTAGGTCTAGGAATTCATCAATCTGGTCTTTGAACATGTCCAGTAAAGCCATGCAGGCCAGAGTGAGGCCCTTACACAATTATGGTTCATAGAGCTTCATCATCTTATGGATAGACTCTCACTCTTCTTCAAAACTCAGTTTTGAAGAAAAGTCAAACATAGTGCCGACTCCACTAGGGACAAATCAAATCCCCTTTCTTCTTAATAATTCTAAGCTTCTGGATGATAAGTTTAGGATTTGATAGGCTGAGTAAAGTAAGTTGTGTCCGTTGATTTTTCTCAATACCATGCTAGCTTCTCAAAGATACACCAGAGCTAATCCATATCTCGACCCTCCACTCATCTACGAAAATCCCAATTTGATCTCAAGAAATCGTCGTCAAGAAAGCTCTATATCGCCCGTGCTCAAATCTCATTCATGCCCGGACATTTTTGAGTAAATTGAAGAGCTAGAGTTTGACGAGCAGTTTGAATTATCGTTGTTTGAAACCAAGTCCGAAAGAGCGGTTGACTCTACTGTCCACAATCCACAGTTTCTTGTAGACTTGGAGACGGAAAGGGCTAACCAGTCTATTGATAACTACATAATAGCTCAGCTTCAAACTCCCATCGCTAGCCCCTTAAAAACTGTGCACACTCCTCCAACACCTCCGAGGACAAATCCACCTAGAGTGATGGATGCCCGTTTCGCACCGCTTGTTTTGCCTCAAATTTTAGATGATATGCCCGCTGATTACCAAAGCAAAATCCCATTCTTTGATTACACTCCTAATGGCATTACTGTGCAGCAACATGTGGAAAAAATGGTAGAATTTTATGAACTTCATGAGGTAGATGCGGAGAACGTGGCGATGAGACTTTTTGTACAAACATTCGCAGGTGAAGTAAGGAAATGGTTCAGAGGTTTACCGGTTGCACGTATCGCTACCTTGGCAAACCTACAAAGGAAATTATTAAACCGCTGGGAAGTGAAAAAGAATCCTCTTCAAATTCTTTCCGAATATGAGCAAATCAAGAGAAACTCTGGTGAGTCGGTCCAAGATTATTGCATTAGATTCAATACAGTGTATAATGAAATTCCAGATAATCTAAGGCCACCTGTGGGACTAGCGATGTTGAAGTTCCCAGATGGTTTTGATGCTGATATGGCTTATCAATTGAGAGAAACAGAATCGGCTACAATGGAAGACATGCAGAAGATAACAGTCAACGTTGAAGCAAATCCACTGACCAAGAGAGCTAGAGCAAAGGCAGAAAAGAAGATCACTACAAAGGAAGAATCTTTCTCGGTAGATCAGCTACTTCGGAAGGTAGAGCAGATGCTCGAAAGAGTGACACTTGACAAACCGGAGCCACAAGTTAGAAATCCTAACTTCCGTGGCCATCAACAACCACAGTATAGAATAAGACAGAGAGATCAGCAAGCCCAAGAGCCAATTGCACAACAACCAGTACAAACACCTTTGTAGCAAAATTTTGTAGATGGACCAGAATCAAATGAAGACGGGAATGTAATAGGCGAAGAAAATCATCTCTTTACTCCTGACGATTTTCCTACTTATCTCACTGAAGAGGAGGAGTATGTAGAGAATTCAGGTGCATACAAAGATGGAGATTTCATTCTAGCAAGTGACACCATCTTGGAGGAGCAATCAGATGAATACCAAAGAGGCTACATGAATGCTTTGTCCGTCCAACAGCAGCGATATTCACTTAGAAACAGGGATGTGCCGGTTAGACCCATTTAGAAAAAGAAGGATGTTAAAGCGCCAAAGAATGATTCAGCTGGTACACAAGGGAAAGGAAAGGAGGTGGTTGAAACGAAGAGCAACAAATCAACATCAGCAGAAGCACCACATCAGCAAGTTACATCGAAAGAAAGGGAGAGGAAAGAAATCCCAGTCAAGGAGGTTGAAAGGATTCCCGCTTTCAATTTAGAGAATGAGATTTCCAAGCTAAAAATATCCATCCCTTTGACTGAAATATTGAAGAACAGCAATTATAAAGGACAACTATCTAAAATGTTAAATTTGGACCCAAAGTCCGACATGGTGAATGTCGAAGATGATCAACCTGAAATGATTTTTGGGCCAGCATCAAATGGTGAGTCTCATGATAGCGATGTGCCACCTTTTTATATCAGTTTAAGGTTGCATGATTTTGTGTTACATAATGCCATGTTCGATTTCGGAGCCTCTCGCAACCTCATGCCCAAGGCAATCATGGACAAGCTTGGTCTGGACATCACCCGACAATATCATGATCTCTATTCGTTCGATTCTAGCAGAGTAAGATGTATAGGTCTCATCAAAGACTTGGTTGCAAGTTTGGATCAGCTCCCCATGAAGAATGTTTTGATGGATATTGTGGTGGTAGACATTCCTCCAAGGTTTGGCATGCTTCTTTCCAGGTCTTGGGTAGCGAAACTAAAAGGGACACTTCAGCTAGATTTCTCCTATGCAACCATTCCAGTATTTGGACAAATGAGGAAATTATATCGGGAACAAAAAATGAAGTACATGATCACAAGCAAGGAGAAACCAATAAATCATCCTATTAACTATGTACATACAGATTTAGAGTCTTTTCTTTTGTATTCAGATAGTTTAAATGATATAGATAGTCAGTTGGTAGAAGTAGATGATATTCCAGAAATATCAGAAAATTTCAGAGAAGTTTTGAAGAAAGAGGAACAAGAACGGCAGAACACTGTTGGGCAATCAGCTGAAAGCAATGGACAGCAAGCAGGCAAGGCACAACAAACGGATTTCCAGCACTTGCAAGAGGAAGAAGAAGGTTTGTGGACCATGGATTTCGATGGAGCAGTGGGAAACGATGGCGCTGAAATAGGAATTTGGGTACGCAGTCCTTTGTCCAACCCAAACAAGGTCCCTAGTAACGTACGGGTATGCTCTTACAAGTTGGCTTTTGAATGTTCAAATAATGAAGCTGTGTATGAAGCTTTGACTGTTGGCCTAAAGATTCTAAGAAAGCTGAACGCTAAGAGGATTTCAGTATATGGCGACTCCGAATTGGTTATCAAGCAGGTCAGAGGCAAGTATCAAGAAAAGCATCGTAGGATGTGGGCCTATCGTAACCCAATCCTAGATATTTTGAAATTATTCTCAGAATACACCTTGACATGTGTGCCCCGCATACAAAATAGCATTGCCGATGCTCTTGCTAAGGCAGCGAGTAGTTTAAAAATCCTAATGAACTCTAGTAACAAATTTGAAATCCATGTCAAGCACCGTCCAACCGTTCTAGACAATCAGAGATATTGGCAAGTATTCCAAGATGATGACGAGATTGACGATTTTCTGCAAAACAAAGGCAAGTTTGAAGAGACCTCAATTGATGAAGAAAATGACGATGGAAAAGGCAATGGTGCGGATGAAATGTAGATCAATGAAATGGACGTGTTGCAGCTAAAAAATAACGTTATTCCCAAAGGCTTGATACCTCTAGAAGAACTCTTCGATCAGGATGATGTAGCCCGCAAGCCAACATTGCAGCCAACAGAGAAGGGTGTGGAAGAGGTCAATATCGAGAGAGCTGCAAATCCTAGATTGGTAAAATTGTCCAAAGCATTGCCGCCAAAGATCAAGGACAAATATATCAGTTTGATGTCTTCATTTGCAGATGTGTTTGCTTGGGACTATTCCAACTTAAAGACGTATGACACCAATATAATTCAGCACACTATACCCATCAAGCCCAATCAAAAACCATTCAGACAAAAGTTGAGAAGGCTAAATCCAAAGTTGCTGCCATCTATTGAAAAGGAGATCAACAGGTTGTACAAATCAGGGATCATTGTGCCAATCAGATTTTCAGATTGGATCTCCAACTTGGTACCCGTAAGGAAGAAGACAGGGGAGATTCACTTATACATTGACTTTAGAAATCTTAACGAAGTCTCTTTGAAGGACAACTATCCACTGCCCAAAATGGACCATATACTTCAGCGAGTAGTGGGGGCATCTCGCATGCATTGCTTGATGGTTATTATGGATATAACCAAGTTTCTGTCCATGAGGATGACCGAGACAAGACAACGTTCACCACTCCATGGGGGACCTTTCATTACGCGAAAATTCCTTTCGGTTTGAAGAATGCGGGTGCCACATTTCAGCGTGCTATGGACTTGGATTTTGCGAATGAGAAGGATATCTTTTTGGTGGTGTATTTGGATGATTTGACGGTGTTTTCTAAGTCTGATTAAGAGCACATGTACCATCTTAAAACTGTCTTCCTAAAGTGCAGGAAATATGGCTTGTCGCTGAATCCAAAGAAGAGCTTGTTCGCCATGGAAGAAGGAAAACTACTCGGACATATTATCTCCAAGGATGGCATTCGTATTGACCCGGCACGTGTGCAAGCAATTCAGCAAATAGATCTGCCCCGGAATAAAAAGGAGATACAGTCATTCAATGGCAAGATGAACTTCCTCCGCCGCTTTGTACCCAATCTCGCGGAGCATCTAAGAGAAATGACAAACATGCATAAGAAGGACAACCAAATGAAATGGACAAAAGAGGCGGTAAAGTATTTCAATCTGGTCAAATTGGCTCTTTCCACAGCACCAGTTCTAGTAAGCCCGGACTATACTCCGACACATAGGAAATAGTTAAGTTCAACTTGGTCTAGTATATAGTTAGGTATAGAGTTAGGTAAAGTGTGTTTCTTTACCGTTGTACATTTTGTAACTTACAATCCGACGGTC
>APFE031279650.1:48368-80307 GCA_000404065.3 Pinus taeda | reverse complement strand
TAAATTATTCTCCTCTTTTACTTGTCCTTAAGATCTGTTTTAATAATTTTATTAACAAATTAACATACCTTCAATAAATAATACATATATATTTAGGTAATAATTTTAATAAATAAATAAGAATATATAATTATGTAACTTAAATTATTCCTTCAAGAAATCATTCAACCAATAATCATTTAATAAAAAAATTTAAATAACCATTAGTATTATTTTATTAAACCCAATGTTATTTAAATAAATAAATTTCTTTTGACACTATTCACTCATTTATTAATTATACCTATTTTCTCTTATTTCTAGAAATAAAATATTATATTATTATTCTTAATATTATCAATATAATAATAAGATTAAATTTATTAATATAATTTTGGCCTAGGTCCTAGAGTCAAAAGTAGCCGTTATGTAGCCGTTGGAGTCTAAGCTCAGTCAAAAATAGCCGTTATGTAGCTATTGGAGTCTCTGCTCAGTCTATTTAACTTGCTAGGCCAGATCTGTTTCTTCAACTCGTCCTGATGATGAACCACACTAGTTGGTTCGAAACGCGTCGACAAATATCTTTTTCATGTGATTTACGCCGAAGCTCTTCTTATAACTATGATGAATCACAGAAGCCTCAATTCTACAAATACGGTTCCAACTGAAGGAACCAGCATCCTACCCATAAGTATAGATGTAGAGATAGTTCCTAAAGACCCATCGGATGAAATTGTTTTGCACATAGAAGACATACCACCTTTAGATGTCTCCTACAGCCCTAAGCATAGGGCTGTAGTAAAAAGACGAAGGAAAAAGAGAAGGATTGATCAATCTTCCCTTTTAACTGCATAAATAGAGATGGTTAATGTGGTATGGAAAGAAGAATTCAATCCTTCCGAAGACCTCACAAAGCTCTCTCGATATGTCAGGGCTTACTCGGCAGCCACTATGGATAAAGCATCAGAAGTGAGCAATTTACTCAAGGAAAAAGATCAAACAATTGTTTCATTGGAGGCACAGGTATCTGAAAGACAGCAGAGAATAGAGCAATTGGAACAGAAGTTAGCAGCACAGTAGCAAGTAAACAACCAACTAAACGAGCAATTGCTCAAGGAGAAGCAGAGGATAGACCAAAGTGCAGTACAGAAACAAAAGGAATTATCCTTAGCATTGGCCAAGCTAAAGACAATGAATGAACAAATGAGCAAAACAAAAGATGAGCAAATTGGTCAACTATCACAACAGATAGAAAAGTTCAAGAGTCTTCCTCAACCAGCAGAGTTGTGGTCCGAAGCTCTCCAGATCAATAAGGCATTGATTAAATAGCTAAATTTACTATGTCATAATATTTCCCTTGTTGAGCCCCTCTGTGAGATTGCTTCATCAATGATTGACAAATCAGTTGATGTAAGGCAGAATTTCGAACAGGCCGATGAGACATTAACAAACTTTCTTGCTTGGAAAGAAACCAGTGAAGGGAAAGCTGCAAATCTACTTAAATTTCTAGAATCACACAAGGAAATTCTTTTCCTAGTATGGCAATCACAATTGATGAAAGCAGAAAGGGAAACTTCAAGATGTAGATCAGCAACCGGTAATTTGATTGAGTTAATTAATGATACTCTTTATCTGTCTAATTTGATTTCACAGTGCACTCCAGGTTAATTTCCATCAGCCAAAGTATTGGAACAGACATGCAATCAAGAATTGGAAAAGAAGGAAAGATAATCCCAGGCATCCAAAGTTTAACTTGGGACACCTTTTGGTTCTTCCTAGTTAAACCATACAGTCAAAGGGCAATAGTGAAATGTTTAACTAATGTGATCAGTTACATAATTCCCGAAATTCATGATGCCATGTATTCAACCCAATTGCATTCACGTCTGAGTCACCCTCTAGAATTGCAACCAATTCTTGCTATTTGCCAGCTCAAGCCAAAGGATGATCGGCCGAAACAGTGAATCATTCTACTGACTACAAGCAGGCCTATTTTAAGGAGATTTTCATGATTTGGTTATACCACCTAATAGCATTTTTATTTCATATTCAGTTAGCTTAGATAGTATTTATAGACCCTTTCATGTCTTTATAAAGGGTCCTCAATTTTTGTATAAAACTTGGATCGGAAAGTCACACTATTGTGCTTCTAATATATTCTTTTTATGAAGACTGGGTCTATATTCTGAATTTTAATGAAGAATACTTTGATAAGATATGCACTACTGGTTTTTGTGAGAGTATTTCTAAGTTAGAAGATGGAATCTGAATGCGATTGATATCGGGAAGGATCCAAATTACATATGGTACTATTATCTATGTCTTTGCTCTATTCTTTTATATGAATCAACATTTATTCAATCTTGCTATCATTGGATATATGTATGTGTTTTAACAACAGTCCTTATACTTATCACTATTGAATGTTTAAGGAATGTGGTTCTTTCAATCATATTTATGTCAATGATATATGAAGAAAAGTGTAATAATGTTTTAATGATTACTTTGTTCAACTACTTGAACAAAGTAATTATCATATGAATGGTAGTTGAACAAAGTAATTATCATATGAATGAACATATTTGTTTATTATTAGAATCATCTATATGCCTATTAGTAGATAAAGATAATCAAAAGTTACACTAAAGTGGAAATTTCCCAGGATAGATTAGTTGTTTATAATTATGCTTTTTAGAATAAATCATCTATCATTATCATTAGATAATAGAAATCAACCACTTATTCATCCTATTTACCAACCATTGGGAAACTGGTCCCATTATATCCAGTCGAAGCCACCATACCAAATGGAAAAGGAGCTGCCTTTAAGGTCCAGACCGAGTGGTTTTCCCCGATGTTGATGCAACAATGTTTGAGGCATCAACATTTTTGGCACTAGAAGGAGGGCATGAACTGTGAATGGCGAGCCAACCCAAACCTACAATCCATTCTGAGAGTAAATCTCCCTCCACCTCACCTCCAACCTCTCCTTTGCATGTTGGAACTCCAGCCTTCAAATGAGAAAAAGATGAGTCAACTACCACTGCTCAACCCCAACATACCCCAAAACAATTAACTCCTGAGTCTCCTGAAGTTCAATATCTTATCCATAAACTTCAAGGCTTTTCAATATCCCCACAGAAATATAAGGTATCACAAGGCAGTGAGACTTCGCAATTCATTCCACCTCACCACCTCACTAGACTTCATAGTGGGAAGCTTGGTATTGAACCTCCTGAGATGCCTTTACCTAAAAGGAAAAGGGCAAGAAAAACAACTGAAGGATCTGATAGTGAGACTATCTCATCATCATCCATTTCATCTTCTCCTGTGTGAAGTCAACCATCCACTCCTCCATTACACATTGTTGTTCAACAGGGATCAGGAACTTCAACATCCCAACCACCTCAAATTGCAATATCATCTTCTTCCCAAATATCTGGAATTTCATCAGCAATATCATCTACTATTAGTTCTACAATGGCTCAGAATCCATGGAATATGTTAGCGCTCAAATCTACCTTAGGCTGAAATAAGGTAGGACTCAAGGCCACATCAAACCACGCTCAGCCTCGTAGCTAGCCCTACGAGGACAGGAGAGGGCTCTCTCTGGGTCAAACTCGGCAAAAGATAAACAAAGAGGCTCGAGATGACCAAATTGATGACTAATTTTAGGCTAGGTATGAAGTACAAAGGTTTGAAATTGATTTTTCGGGGTTTTTGTTGAATCAACGGGAAAGGCAATTTTGGGTGCGGGGATGAGACACAGTTTTTGCAGAGGTCTACTTGGGGCAAGGTAAGCGATTGTCTTGATGCTTTCAAAGAGAATGAATGGGTAGATCAGACTGGTGAGGAGCTAAGGAGAGCAAGGAAGTCTCAAGGATTCTCCTTAGACTGAAGAAAACATGGAAATTTAAACAAACTTAAAGGCAGAGCATAACCATCGATGGATTCTACCTTAACACTTCATTTGTTCAATTGCAGAAGATGAAAGAAGGAAAATGATACACATAACAACTTACCATTACTGAAAGAAGCACACCATCAAAACATAAAGCCACATGGATCCCAAACAGTGCTGCAAAACCCTGGTCTTTCCTTAGCCAAAAATGCAGAGAAAATATGTACAATAGTGTGCCAAAGCAATCCCAAGTGTCCAACCTCTCCAACCTCTGAAAATGATTGAGAAATTACATCATATAGACCATCCTAACCCCTTTCCTTGCCTCTAGGGGTCGAGCTCATCATTCTAGGAGCTGTTTGAACTAATTCTAAACAAGGAACTGAAATCAAGGTAGTCAAACAACTTACCCCTATATGCTAGGAAACTAATTCATTCATTTAATTTTCACCTTTTAGTGAATGAATCCTCTAGAACAAGTACAAATGTGCCAAAATTACATCATACACATCAAATTACATCAATCTGGGTCAAACATCACATCAAGAGGTGAAACTAGTCATAACTGGCCGAAATTCTAAGCTGGAAGGTGAAAATTTGACCAAAAAACCCTGTGCACCACGCGCCTGAGCCCTATGCGCCGTGCGCCTTTCCACCTATTTTTGGGGCACTTCCTGGCATCCAAATTGTGCTCAGGTTGGCTTGTTGGAAAGCCCTAGATGTATACTTTCCACCCCAAGTGGCATTTTCCAATTTAGTCTCCGTTTGACCCTCCAAAAGTGGATTCTCCCAGAAGTACTTCCTGCTGGTGCAAAAAGTGGCAGAAAGGTGATTTTCATGATGTTTTTTGAGCTTTTGATCACCCAAAACTTGATGAAATGCCTTGGCAATTGCTGAGCATGTGTATTTCATCATGACGAATCCAAAAATGTAAGCCAAATGTGATTTGGACCTCCCCATCTTATGGGTTGCGCGCTGAGTGCGACGCATAGAGCCAAAAAACCTGTTTCGCAAGCCAAAAATTTTGAAACGACAAAATTTTCTCCAAATTTGCCCAAATTTGGAGTGAAGACCCTCCATCATGTATCATGCTCAACTAATGAAGCCTCGGTGAAAACTTGAAGCGGATCAGGCCTTTTGCGTTGTTTTTACGCTTTGCTCAAACGCCTCTTGAGGATCTTCATTCTCGCTTTGCAAACATGCATGCAAGCCCAATAGTGAGTTTTCATGTGGCGAAGCATGTCTTTGTCTCTATTGGCCTTTGCCAAAAATTCCTCCAGATGAGAGTTAACATATATGAGCATAGACTCTCGATCATCCTCTATCTCCTGCTGAATGGATGTCATCTCATTTAGGCTTCTTTGGGCAACCTGTCGATCTTCATGGATGTTTTTCTGCTTCTATGAGGCCTCCGGGGTGCATTTTCTTCCGTGGGTGAGTCGCTTTGGGTTTCCACCTCATAGTCGGATGAATGATCAGATGACATGATTGATGCTATGAAAACTGTCTTGGAGAAGTGAATGCTAGTCACAAAACTATGTTGGGCTGCTGTTGTGATATGATTGAAATCTGCCTACCAAGGGGAAAAATGCAACAAGGGACTGTTAGGAAGGGGAAAATATGAAGGGATTAGGGGATATTAGGATATATTTTGTTTAGGGAAATGTAGGAGGGTTTGGGAGGTTTATATAAGTTAGGGTTTGGGGTTTGTGCATTTGGCAATGGGTGGAAGGGAATCAGGGATAGGGGTTTAGTAAGTTTAGGGGATAGGGAACAATAACATTCAAGGGGAAATGGTATATGGGAGACGGGAATGATGGAAAAAGGGAATAATGTGATGGAGGGGAAGCCTTGGTAACAGTGATTTTTGAAAAACCTACAGCAAACTTGGCATTTAAATCCTAACAGCAAATTGATGAACAAGGAGGGTTTTTACACTTGGTTTTTCATGGCAAATATAGCATAATTTCTTTACATAAACCATCCAAAAACCAAGAACAAGCCGTGATGTAAGCCTACCTGAGAATTTAGGTGTGAGGAGAGGTAATTGAGTGTTTTCTTGGTGAATTTGCAAGCACAAACCCTATGCGCTGCACGCTTTACCCAACGCTCCGTGCAATTTACCCAACGCGTCGCGCGCTTTACCCAATGCGTTGCGCCTGTGTTAAATTACACAGGAAAAAGTGGCCTGATGTGCCGTGCGCCACATAGGGAATTTTGCAGGAGGCTTTTGGAGGCCTTACCGGTGTCAGAATTAGGTGTAGGATAGCTCGTTAGAAAGATCTTTGAGGCTACTTTCCAACCCAATTGGAATTTTTCAATTTGGATTTGATTTGCTTTGTCAAAAATCAAATCTCCCAAGACTGGTCAAAATGTGCCAAATGAGGCTGCCTCAAGGCAGAGTGCTGTTGCAGGCAACTTTTGAATGCCTTCCTCAACTCCAAATTGAGCTCATGATAGCTCATTGGAAATATATTTGTGTCTAGTTATCATTTAACTCATCAAGAAAGTTATTTTGCCAACCAAGCTAGGCGAAAAATTGATTTTCCCAAGGTCACTTTAGAGGTGCATCAATGCTCCTGAGGTGATTGTATTTTTGAAATTTCTCTAAAACCACGACACCTGTGTAAAAAGTGAGGGAGGTTTTTCTGCTTTGGCATGTATTGGACAAAAAACTCTTTCAGTTTTCAAAAATTCATCTTTGATTGCTCTGAAACATCTTTTGAGTGAAACTTTTCCCGATGTGTGGAACAAGGAATTTTGTCGAAATGAAGCGAAATGAAGGGGATAAGGGGCTTCTAAATTCTTGGGGAAATTTTTGGAAGTAGGGAGGGATGTTAGGAAGTAGGGGAAAGTGGAAACTCAGAGATCGAGTTAGGGGAAGAGGTCCAAAAGGGCAAAACACAGGCCCAACCTAGAAAATTGCCAAGTTGTGGCAAGAAACTAGTGTTTGTGCAAAAATGAGGAATTTTGGGGATCTCAGTAATGGGAAGTGTTTGATAAGGTACATGAAGGATAGGGGAAGGTGTATGAACATCTGGATACAATTTTTGCTAATGATTTGACCATCCAAGAGTAATTGGCTTTAAAACCCTAGGAGAGGGAAATGAACCTTGCCTAGGTGCAACTGAGGCATGAACAAGGTGTAAAATGACCCAATGGAACCTGACATGATGATAACAACCTTCTGAATGATGATAGACTCAACATAATGGCGACATGGACCGACATTTGGGCAACTTTGAAAGGAGTGAAAGCAAACCCTAGACTTAATGCCTAGTGACCAAATTTTGCTTGAAGACTCACTGAAATGAAAAAATTTGATTTTGACACCTTAAAATCACTTGTAAGAGCATGCTTGATCACTGGAGGAAGGCTGCAAAGGATGACACTAACAGAATAATCCTGGTGCAGTCAGGATGCCTGCACCATTACATCCATTGCCAGCACATCCTGAAAAATGGTTGCCGAAATCTAATCTAGATGCAGGAATACAAGCCGATGAGCATATTAACAATTTCATCTTGGCAGTTAACTTAAAAGGAGTGATAGAGGAAGATGTTGTTGTTAGGCCTTTCCCTTATACCTTACAAGGATCAGCTAGGTCTTAGTATTTTTCCTTGCCCTCAGGATCCATTACAAGTTAGAACATTTTTCAAGAACAGTTCCTGACTAAGTATGGTGATGTCAGATCTCTAGCAATGTTAATCAATGATCTCTCGAATCTTAGGATAGAATATAAAGAACCTATAAAGGAGTTCAATTCATGGTTTAATAAACTCTTGAATAAGATTCCAACTGCCTCTAAACCAAGTGAGAAAATCAGAAGCGAATGGTATATAACAGCTTTACCTTCAAATATAGCTATTTTTGTAGATAGAGCTGCAAAACCAACTCTAGCGGAAAACATAAAAGAGGCACTTGTTGTAGAGAAACACATTATTGCTTTAGAAAAGAAGGTTGCTCTTGAAGACAGAAAATCCAAAAAAAATTCTTTCAAAGATGATTCAAAGAAGAAAATGCCTAAAGACCCATATGATATGGAAGGTCTCCAAAAATTTCTTAAGACTATGTCAAATGAAATGGTAGAAATCAAGAAGCAAGTAGTTGAGACTTCAACAAAAAGGCCATTTAGAAACTTTAAGAAACCTGAATCAAAACCACCAAATGCCATATCCAATGCAGATTCAGATCTTGAAGAGGAAGAAGAAGAAGAAACAATCTTATCATCTGAAGAACCAGAAGAAGAAGAGACTGTAGAATGTCATGGGATGTGGGACTTTATTTTGCCTAATTCCGATACAGAAAATGAATAGGAAGCTTTCCGTGTAACTACTAGGAGTAAGGGTACTCCTGAACCTGTTCAAATGACTCAAAAGAAAAGGAATGCAGGTACTACTACTACCAAAGAAAAGGTTCCCACAAAGAAATCTACAGCGATACCGTCCCAAAATCAGCCATCAGCTTCAAATCCACCTCCAACATCCAAGACATTAGTAGTTACGGATTATATGGACTACAATATTATTGAAGACATGAAGAAAACAAAGGCAAATATCACTATTTTTGGACCTAGTAAACTCAAACACCAACAAAAATTGCTGCTTAGGGAGTTAAATGTTGTACGTTCTTCTCCTCTTCCAAATGATGTATTGTCCAAAGCTACTAATGAAGCAGGTAAACCACCTCCTGGTAGAGTAGAAGCTACTGATGCTATTTTAATCAGAGATAGATCAAATTCCCATACCCCTCCATTCCTCTTAACCTACGATATCTATAATAGAAATCTACACAACTATTTGATTGACTCAGGGGCTTCCTCTAACATAATGCCAACTTCAGTTTGTTCCAAACTGAATATTGAACCCCAAAAGTCTGAAATTCATATTGTCTAGTTGGATAGAACTAAGGTCTAGGTTTTAGGAGAAATCAACTCAATTACTATTAGGTTATCAGCTCATCCAAGAGTCGTTCAGAGAATTGATATTTTAATTGCTGATATACCTGAATTCTATGGCTTGATTTTGAGTAGAGACTGGTCTGAGAAACTTCATGGCTATATTTCCACCGATTGGTCTCATATGTGGTTGCCTTACAAAGGAAAGCCAAATCAGATCAAGATTGATCGGGAGAAACACATAACCCATACTGTTACTGAATTCGAGCAAGAAAATCAACCAATAGCTTTCAATAACAATATTTTGGGGAATTACTCATCTGAATCATTCTTTGGCAATTTTACCGCTCAACCATCACCTTTCTTAGTTAATAATTTCACATCTCAAATCGAAATTTTTTCACAAACAGATACATCAAGATGTGTTAATGTTGCTAAGGAAACTGTAAATAAAACTGTAGATAAATCTTTGTTTTGGTCATTATATTTTGATGGGTCCAAATCTAGTGAAGGTGCAGGAGTAGGATGTATTTTAGTTAGTCCTGAGGGGGAAAAGACCATGTTATCATGCAGGTTGGAATTTGAATGCACAAACAATACCGCTGAATATGAAGCCTTAATTCAAGGACTCTACAAAGCAATTGGTCTTAAAGTTCAATATTTGAAAGTGTTCAGTGATTCAGAAATTGTTATAAAACAAGTCATAAATAAAATTCATTTCCTTTCTAGTCACCTTAAACACTATTAGTCTTTGGTATAAGACCTTATATCTCAATTTTTAGCATTCAATATTTCTCCCATCCCTAGGTCCCAGAATGCAGCAACAGATTTACTAGCTAATGTTGCCTCCAAGCTCCTTCCATCTGAAGATTACAGCCTAGACAAATTCTCACTAGAGTTAATTTTTAGACCATCAATTCTTGACAATGTCACTAATTGGTGAGTGTTCAATCACGATGAAGACATTTTAAATTTCTTAACTTCTGACAAATCCTATGATGATCAAATTATTGATGAAAGTGATCATGACCTTCAAATGAAGGAAAAGCAAGAATAAAACTCAATACCTAAACCAGTGGTTAAGCTTGAAGATCTTTATGACATCAAAGACAGGTTTAAACAAGTGACTAATTCAAAGCTCCAGAGTTCTACTTTGAGATTTGAATTGATAAACCTAGGTACTGAGGATAACCCTCAAAACATCAATTTGGGATTAGGACTTTCTTCAGAAAAAAGAATTGCATTCATTAGATTATTGCATAAATATAAAAATGTCTTCGCTTGGAAATATGATGATTTGAAAACATATGATGCATCGATCATTCAGCATACTATTCCAATGCTTTTTGAATAAAAACCAGTACAATAGAAGTTAAGGAAGATTCATCCTAACTTAGAGAGTCAAATAAAAGCTAAACTAAACAAACTCTTGAAAGCTAAGATAATTTTTCCTATTAGACATTCAAACTGAGTGTCCAATATGGTGCCAGTAAGGAATGAAAATGGCGACATTAGAATTTGTATCGATTTCAAAAATCTTAACAAAGCAAGCCAAAGTGATAACTTCCCTTTACCTACCATGGAGCAGACACTCCATTCAGTAGCTGGTTCTAAGTTAATGTCCTTTTTAGATGGTTTTTCAGGGTATAACCAAATTTTGGTACACCCTGATGACAGACTCAAAACTACTTTTAGAACCAAGTGGGGAACTTATGCCTACAAAAAATTGCCTTTTGGATTAATCAATGTTGGAGCTACATTCCAATGAGTGATGGACATAGCATGCAAAGGATTGATCAATAAATTAGTAGTTGTCTATTTAGATGATATTACTGTATTTTCCAAGAAAAGAACAAATCATTTACATGATTTGAAACAAATATTTGAACACTGCAGAAGGTATGGTATCTCACTCAATCCAAAGAAGTCCTTTTTTTCTCTTAATCAAGGTAAGCTCTTGGGCTTCATTGTTTCAAAGGATGGTATTTATATTGATCCAGATAGAATCAAAGAGATTTTTTATATTCCATTCCCTCATAATAAAAAATCCATGCAGTCATTTTTAAGTCAAATTAACTTTGTAAAAAGATTTGTTCCAGATTTTTCCCATATTATTTTTCCATTACAAACCATGATCAAGAAATATTCAGTGTTTAAATGGGGACCTGTAGAAAAAGAGGCATTTGATTCTATCAAATAATCAAACATAAATGCCCCTGCTTTAAGCACTCCTAATTTTTCAAATCATTTCATGCTATATACCCTTGCATCTGATTCATCTTATGCAGCAGTGTTGACACAAATTAACGATCAAAACTTGGAAGCACCAATCTCATTTTATAGCTCAAACCTTCAAGGTGCTAAACTTAATTACTCGGAAGTTGAAAAACAAGCCATTGTTGTGTACAAAGCCATTAAGCACTACCGACCCTTTCTCTTAAAAGCTCACACAAAAGTTATAGTCCCTTTTTCGGCAGTAAGACAATTACTAGTTGAAAGGGAATTAGGAGAAAAGAGAGCAAATTGGGTCACAGCATTACAAGAATATGACTTGGAAATCAAACCAGCAAAGATTGTCAAAGGCCAAGGTTTTTGCAGGTTGTTAGCAGGAGCATCCAATATTCAGGAACCTCAAGGTACAAAAGATACTAAAGAAATCAATGAGATAAGTATCACTAATCCTGAATCTCAATACGCATATCTGATTTTCTATTTAAAAAATGGATATGCTCCCTCTAATATTTCCTATAAAAACAAATGTGCCATAAGATTGAAAGCAAAAAACTTCATGATTGTAGATGATGTATTATTTATACGAAATTATGATTCAATTTTGTTAAGATGCTTAGAAAAACCTGAAGCGCAAAAGGTCTTGTAGGAGCTACATGACGGACCAGCAGGGGGACATTTTGGAGCTAATACAACAGCTCACAAAATCATTCATGCTGGATATTACTAGCCTACCTTGTTCAGAGATACTCATGAATATGTAAGGAAATGCCAAAGTTGTCAAACAACTAGTGGAAGATAAAGGAAGCCATCTTTCCCTTTGCAACCAGTCAACATTGAACAACCTTTTGAACAATGGGGATTGGACATCATTGGAGAAATCACTCCACATTCATCCAAACAGCATAGGTATATCCTTACAGCTACCGATTACTTTACTAAGTGGGTTGAAGCAATTCCTTTGAAGACAGCAAACTCTGAGGCAATCATTGAATTCATAGATCAGTTCATTATTCCCAGGTTTGGTGTCCCAAACACTCTTATTTTTTATAATGCATCTTATTTCTCTGGAAATTCTATATTTGAGTTTGCTATCAAAAGGGGATTTAAATTGAAGTATTCTGCGAACTACTACCCTCAGGGTAATGGTTTAGCAGAATCCACCAATAAAAATCTTATCAAAATCATTAAGAGAACTATCGAGCAGAATCATAAAAACTGGCATAAATCTTTGATATTTGCACTATGGGCTGACCGAATAACACAGAAGGCCTCCATAGGCACTTCTCCATTTAATCTAGTGTATGGAAAGGAAGTTGTCATACCAGCAAACTTAGTACTTCCATCACTAGCTTTAGTGCAGTTTATTGAAGAAAGTCCCTCATCTTCTATTCAACTGAGACATGATCAAATCCTGAAATTAGAAGAAGAAAGGGAGAAAGCCTGAATTATACATGCAAAACATCAGCAGATTATTAAGTTGTAAATCCTAGGAAAATAAAGTTGTAAAAAGCCTCCCATTGGTCCTTGCCATATTGAAAAAGTTACTCAAAAGAAAATAGTTTTGATATTTACTTTTAAGAAATAGAAGCCTTAAAGGAAAAAGAAAATTCTAGGAAATTAGGTATAATTAGATTCTGAAAACCCCATTTTATTTTTGTGAAATCTTCTCAAAACTTAGAAGTACTGTAAATTATTTTAGAGTTTTAAAAGCCTGAAAACGGTTATCAATACAAAATAGAGACTGATTCAATCTTAGCATCTTCAACTCTCACCCTGTCATCTATATTCTCTTAAGGAGAAAATTGTTCATCCCATCCATCAAAGTTTACAATTACTCAGTGTAATTCTAAAATATATTTGATATAAAAGATAAGAGGTCTTGTTACAAATCCGGCTTACCATGATCATAGGGGAATAGCTCAACTGACATTACCAAAACTGCATACCAAAACAGGGTAATGGCTTATAATTATAAGATAAGGGGTCTCATCATGAGCCAACTTGTTCAGATAAATTACAACCAGTGAATGGCATTATCAACAGCTGGCCACCAAACCAAGACAATGGCTTTTTATCTTACAAAATAAGGAAAAAAGGAAAAAGTGATACAAAAATATGGAAACATATCTTTTGGATTCATTCTTTTTAATTATACTCTGAAATGGATGGAATAATGAATGGTCAAATGGTTAAAAGGTAACCCTATTGAGACTATAAACGTTTGCTGGCAGCAGAGGCTCTACCTATGACAAAGGAGTCATTATAAAAGCTAAGTTGAAAAAATATTTTGTTTTATCATTGTCAACTAATTAAGGTTTACTTGAAACTTAGAATGTATTTAATTTTAAGAACAAAAGAAAATAACAAAAAATAGTTATCATTATGTTCAGAATTTATGACTACCTAGTTATATTAGATTTTCTCTATCATGTAATATTTCCAGATTAAGAAAGTTTAAGTATTTTAATTAATTTCTCAGAGATAACTGTTTCTCCCAGTGAATCGCCAATTGTTGTGTTGTACAACAACCCCCCATTTCATATAATTTTTATACAAAATCATAATATGAAATGGGTCCTTTTTAAAATAAACTTAGATGTGTGAATAAATTGGTATTAACCCATCATAACAAAAACCCTTATCAAAAGACTTAAGGTAAATGAACTATTTTAAAAGCCTTTTGAATAGAAATAAAATGGGTCTTTAAAAAATTATAAAATTCTTCGTTATTACGATAAAATGATCAGAAGATTGCATATCGCAACAACAAAGGAAGCACACGCAAAACACATCCATTCTCTCCGATCCGAAAAGGCAATCGCAATCGGATATCGGGGAAGTCAAATGACAAAGCACAATGTAATATAACCCCTTAATTTCTCCGATGTGGTAAAGCGTATCACCATCGGAAATTGGCAATAACAAGTCAAGACATGATTAAAGGCACACTCGAATCCTCCGATGCGATAAAGCATATCGGAATTGACGATCGAGGAAATCACATTGACACAACAATAAAGCCCGAATCCATTCCCTGATTGCGATGCATTAATGAGGCGCATATCTTGAGAACATATTTAAAAGGTTTGCATGCATTGTATCACCTTTCGGTGATCGAAGGATGTTTTAGACAAATATTAAAGCCTTTCCCTTCACGTTATCAATCACTGATTTGCGATTTACCTTTGATTATCCATCAAAAGAAATCTAAGCCACACTTCAATGAATCATTTGGCATATAAATGACATGATGGTCATTTAAAACCTCCTTTACCATGATTGACAGGTTAAACGGCTAATCAATGAAGCAGTTAAGGGTAGATTTTTCTTTACATTTTATCCGCGGCAATTTCACTATAATCCATTATCACCTGCTAATTGACGTAATTCTTTTTCATTTTCATATTGGTCTATAGCAGCATTTCTCTGTATCCCATTTTTCCCATCGCTTGTGCAGAACTCTGCTGAAATAAGAAATTTGAAACAAATGGGAAAGAAATCAAAGAAATCTGTAGTAGCAGCGGCTCCTACAGCAGCAGTGCAACCAGCTAAGGATCCCGTACCAAGCAAAAAAGGGGTAATATCAGACACTACATGCCTCTGTCTTGGAAATACAAGCTAGGAGAGCATCTACAATCTAATAGAAGCAGAGGAGCCTGAGGAGATATCAGAGAAAGCCATAGCTGACTCAAGTAACAAATCAGAAGCATCCCTCAAAGATTTAGCTTGTTCATATTTGCACAGAATAGTAGCACGAGAAAAAATCCTCCCATACACTGACGTAGTGAGATGGGTGGTAGAGGAAATTCCAGTCTCAAATAGAACATTTTGCACAATTGACGAGAGGATATTTGGCTCATTTTAGCCTGATGATCTAAGGAAAATGTATCATCTACCTGAGCTTGAAAAGCGGTACAGCAAAGAATTCCTTGAGAAATTTGCAAATGAAAATGAGAGAGAATCGGCCCCGATTAAGCAGTGGGGACATAATCCCGAGAAGCACAAACACGAATTATCAGGTAAGTACTCTATGGACTCATTGGCTTCTCCTTACTGTTATGCGGGGCTATGATGTGTAGAATGTGGGGAATACATGACTCTACTAAGTTCACCATTGAAATGGTCCCTCTAATGGAGGCAGCAGTCAATAGTTATGTGATGGACTGGGCAAACATTTTTTTCGACAAATTAGCTACAACAATTCTTGAATTCATATCAAATTCATGTAAAACTACCAGGACCATTCCCCCTTTTTATTATAGTGCTTATATTATGGATACTCTTTGTTTTAACTCTAAATATCCAGTGCTCGGATGGAGATGGACTCCCCAAGACCCTAAGCCAATCCATATTTATCATCAAATGTTATGGAAGGCTCACTACAAAGATCATTTGTACCAAATTTGAAATGGTTTTATGTTGCCTGTCTACTATGCTATTTTTGATAAGCCTGCCCCCAGGATTTCCGAGGAAGTAGGGATTGACTTGACTGCAGTAGGTAACTGGTTCGGAGAAGACAAGTTCACTTATATAAGGCTTTTTGGTAGCCTTACAAAACCCCATGTCCTTCCCCTATATGTGCCCTATAAGCTGTTAGCTTGGGAATTGGCCTATCAGATAATAACAGAAGGGACATCCAAGACCCTTAGAAATTCTAAGAAACAAGTATGGCCTACATTTCCTTTAAGATGCGGTGTTTACACTCTCCATGATTACAATCATGCAGAAAAGGAAGCAGAAAAAATACAAATCCCAACAGACAATATGATCCAAGAAAAGTTGCCTATAATGTTCTTGAGCAAGCCAAACTTTCAAAGTTTGATCATGAAAAGGATGACTTTGATGACCTATTTTCCTCAGTAGAATCATTATTTTAGGTAAAAACATTGGCCAGGATCAGGTATCAAGATGAAGGGCTAGAAGTGTTTAATAGGCTTAGAGAATAGAGGTTGCAAACTCTGCCTCTAGACTTATTAAACACCACCCTAGCAATCCAGTCAAGCGAGCCTGAAGAACAAACTGTTGACAAATCTCTTGCTGTGGAAAAAATTCCTGACAAAGGAAAAGCGCCTGCACAGGAGAAAGCACAGGAGAAAGAACAGGGAAAAGGCAGTGAACACATGGATATAGATACTCAGATTGATCCCAAGCTCCTTCAAGAATGGCAACAGTTTGATTCCATTATAAGCAATCCTGAGAGTTCACAGGGTTTCAGCACGCCTGAAGTGACAATTGGTCGCAAGACAGCAACAAATACGGTTCCAACTGAAGGAACCAGTGGCCTACCCATAAGTAAAGATGTAGAGATAATTCCTAAAGACCCATCGGATGAAATTGTTTTGCATATAGAATACATACCACCTTTAGATGTCTTTTATAGCCCTAAGCATAGGGTTGTAGTAAAAAGACAAAGGAAAAAGAGAAGGATTGATCAATCTTCCCTTTTACTTGCACAAACAGAGATGGCTAATGCGATATGGAAAGAAGAATTCAATCCTTCCAAAGACCTCACAAAGCTCTCTCAATATGTCATGGCTTACTCGACAGCCACTATGGATAAAGCATCAGAAGTGAGCAATTTACTCAAGGAAAAAGATCAGACAATTGTTTCATTGGAGGCACAGGTATCCGAAATATAGCAGAGAATAGAGCAATTGAAATAGCAGTTAGCAGCACAGCAGCAAGTAAACAACCAACTAAACGAGCAATTGCTCAAGGAGAAGCAGAGGATAGACCAAAGTGCAGTACAGAAACAAAAGGAATTATCCTTAGCATTGGCCAAGCTAAAGACAATGAATGAACAAATGAGAAAAACAAAAGATGAGCAAATCGCTCAACTATCACAACAGATAGAAAAGTTCAAGAGTCTTCCTCAACCAGCAGAGTTGTGGTCTGAAGCTCTCCAGATCAATAAGGCATTGATTAAATAGCTAAATTTACTATGTCATAATATTTCCCTTGTTGAGCCCCTCTGTGAGATTGCTTCATCAATGATTGACAAATCAGTTGACGTAAGGCAGAATTTGGAACAGGCCGATGAGACATTAACAAGCTTTCTTGCTTGGCAAGAAACCAGTGAAGGGAAAGCTGCAAATCTACCTAAATTTCTAGAATCACACAAGGAAATTCTTTTCCTAGTATGGCAATCACAATTGATGAAAGCAGAAAGGGAAAATTCAAGATGTAGATCAGTAACCGATAATTTGATTGAGTTAATTAATGATACTGTTTATCTGTCTAATTTGATTTCACAGTGCACTCCAGGTTAATTTCCATCAGCCAAAGTATTGGAACAGACATGCAATCAAGAATTGGAAAAGAAGGAAAGATAATCCCAGGCATCCAAAGTTTAACTTGGGACACCTTTTGGTTCTTTCTAGTTAAACCATACAGTCAAAGGGTAGCACTGAAATGTTTAACCGATGCGATCGGTTACATAATTCTCTAAATTCATGATGCCACATATTCAACCCAATTGCATTCACGTCTGAGTCACCCTCCAGAATTGCAACCAATGCTTGTTATCTTCTAGCTCAAGCCAAAGGATGATCGACCGAAACAGTGAATCATTCTACCAACTGAAAGCAGGCCTATTTTAAGGAGATTTTTATGATTTGGTTATACCACCTAATAGCATTTTTATTTCATAGTCATTTAGCTTAGATAGTATTTATAGACCCTTTCATGTCTTTATAAAGGGTCCTCAATTTTTGCATAAAACTTGGATCAGAAAGTCACACTATTGTGCTTTTGATATATTTTTTTTATGAAGACTGAGCCTATATTTTGAATTTTAATGAAGAATACTTTGATAAGATATGCACTACTGCTTTTTGTGAGAGTATTTCTAAGTTAGAAGACAGAATCTGAATGCGATTGATATCAAGAAGGATCCAAATTACATATGGTACTATTATCTATGTCTTTGCTCTATTCTTTTATATGAATCAACATTTATTCAATCTTGCTATCATTGGATATATGTATGTGTTTTAACAGTAGTCCTTATACTTATCACTATTGAATGTTTAAGGAATGTTATTCTTTCAATCATATTTATGTCAATGATATATGAAAAAAAGTGTAATAATGTTTTAATGATTACTTTGTTCAACTATTTGAACAAAGTAATTATCATATGAATGAATGTCTTTGTTTATTATCAGAGTCATCTATATGCATATTAGTAGATAAAGATCATCAAAAGTTATACTAAAGTGGAAATTTCCGGGGATAGATTAGTTGTTTATAATTTTGCTTTTTAGAATAAATCATATGTCATTATCATTAGATAATAGAAATCAACCACTTATTAATCATATTTACCAACCATTGGGAAACTGGTCCCATTATATCCAGTCGGAGCCACCATACCAAACGGAAAAGGAGTTGCCTTTAAGGTCTGGACTGGGTGGTTTTTCCCGATGTTCATGCAATGATTTTCAAGGCATCAACAGCACCATAAGAGAAATATAAAAGAGAGGAGTAGTGGAATCTTGTTCCTCCATGTGAGGACCAAACATAATCACTGGACTTTCCTCCTATAAATTGACTGCGTCTACTGAAACATTTGCTTGATACATATTAATAACATTTGAAATCTGCTTTCTATAAGAAGACTGCTTTACCAACTTAACTAATGGGAATTCTATCTTTACCTTCTCCAACTCTTTTTGAATATTAAAAGAATGTATCTCTTTTCATGTCTTTTCTTTCTCCTCTTCTATTGATTTATCCTCCTGGACTCTCTGCTAACTCAACAATTTGTTGAACTTCATTCCATTGATTAAATTTATCTATTGAGTCTTACCGGTTTCTCCTTGTTGGAATGGAATTGTTGTAAGAGGTTGATTTCCCTTATCATATGATTTCTTGATAGGTTGTTGAGTTAGTTGTTTAGGATGCTCTTCAAATTGTTCTTGAATCTTAGATATATTCCTTGATCTAAGGTCTTACTTTTTATGTAGTTCAATATGCATCATATTAGAAAATCTCTTACAATATTAATCAATTTCCTCTTCTCCCAGTGCAACTTGTGAATTGGATCAAAATTTTCATCATATATTTCCTAACCTTCTTCCTCTGACAGAGTAGAGTATTGATTTTCCTGAAATTTAAGAGTTTCTTTTGTTACTTCTTCGAGTTCATCCTCAAGATACAAGGGAGAATGCACCTAATCTTTGTCTTTCCTTTCCATATGCATAATTTGCAATGGTGGTCTCTTGAATTGAGGATCGAAATTTCTATTATACCCCTACAGGATTTTTCTCGGAGGATTTTTATTTTCCATCTCCATATTTACTAATTTATTGGATAAGTTTCTAATGAAATTTTTCATTTCATCCAACTTCTGTTCATGTGAATCCTTTTATTGATTTAAAGGTCCAGCTTCTTCCTTTCCCTTCTTCTTATCTGTCTATTTAGATTTAGATTTTCTTTTCCTAGCTGCAGACAAATTTTCTTGAGTTTCCAATGCATCAGTTTGGATCTGATCTAGGCTTGTTACACAATATTTTGTCACACCTCCTGCACTTCCCTATGAGATACCCCAAAGTGCCTAAAACATGAGCATCATGAAGTGTACTCATTCAGATATCCAGCTCATATCCTCCCTAAAACATTGATTGGAAAATTCCTTGAGCTTTCCCCTGAAGAAATAGCTCTAAAACCCTCATTTTGAGACTCATCGCTCTTATGAAGTTAAAAACCGTGATGGTCACCTGTTGCACCATGCTTGAACCATGATGGAATCACTTTGTTCACTTGTATACCCACGATGATCCCAAAAAGGCAATTTTCTCAAAGAGGATGAGAAGCTTCGTGATCTAGAAGCTTCTAGAGCAACGAGCTAGAGGTTGTTCAACATGGATGAGGTCGAATTCTCTCAACTTGTCCTTTTGGTCTTATCCCTATGAGCTACCTCCTTGAGATGAGGGGCTTCTCCTATCTTTGGAGAGATACTAACTCCCTTTCCCTACCTATATATTCATGTTTTCCCATTCCTAAATGGTTGGTCTATGTCTATTTTCACCCTTATGCTAAGTTTGTGCCTATATGCTACTCATTTGGCTTGGAGAGGGAGTGCTTGGAGAGCTTAACTTAGACTTGGATATTCATTCAAGGAGAGCCTATTAACATCAAGGCTTGGTTGTATGCTTCCCTTTATTTTCTATTAATATACAGCCGCTCGTTCATTTTCCCTAAATGTGTATGCTCATGTATCATTTAGCTTAACATTCCTTGATCAGTTAAGTAGGTTTGTTTTGAATATGCTATTTGTATTTGCATGCCTTGTTGTGTCTTGATCTCTTGTGTAGGTGCATAAATGATGAGAGCAGCAGGAATGAGCCCGTGACACAAGTGATTCAATTCCTTCAACAAAGGAGATTGAAATAGCATCAGGATGAGGTAGGCCATCTTCTTCGTTTCTCTTTTCAATTGTAACTTAGGAAAGTGTCTGGTAGATTGTCACTTTGGTTGCTAGACCCACTCATTGGGCTAGAGGGATCATCTATGTCTACAGAGAGGATTTACCTAGACAACAAAATGGAGACTCCACTGGGGAACCTATGATCCTTTCCATTCAATCCTTCACCTTTTTTTTGTGATGAGTTTCACCAACTGTCCATTCCCAGACTTGTTTTCTTGTCTTTAACTATTTTCACTTTCTGGTAATTGCTTGAAGGTTCTTGATTTGTGCTACTCTTGAATATTTTTTTTTCTTTATCTTTCTTAACCATCGCATTTTTTTTCACCGATAGTCACGATGACATCGTAGACATGTTGATTACAGTAGCGATGATCACTTCTTTTATTTTAACAGGTGCGATGATATAAGAGGTTAAATAAAATCAGGGTTTGTCTTCTTGTTTTCAGTATTTTGCCTTATGTCAGTGGTTTACCAGTGTGATTTTAGTGTCCTTTTCTTGCTTGACATGTTTGTCTGATTAAAATTGCCTCTTGATTTGGCTTAAGTGTGTTTGGATCTTGATTTGCCTTCTATGGTTTCTAGGACTTCTAGGTCATCCTTCATTCGCTCATTGAACTTCTCTTCAGAGATCAATTACCCTTGTTAAAAGAGTCTTTGTGTGATTGGATGTCTTTTGCAAATCACTTTTGGTTCTTGGGTATTAAGTTGTTTTCATTAGCGTTGAATTGAGTAGATGCTTTGAAAGTCACTTTAGTTCCATTTTTCAAGCAATAGATTACAAAATTGTTTGTTTCTATTGAACTAAAAGGAAGTATTTTATTTGAACTTTTTGTTTCGAAAAGTGAAAGTGAAAGTGTTTATCTTTTAAGTACTTTTCGAAGCATTTGTTGCATTCAAAATCATTGATGTGAAAGAGATTTTCATGATTATTGAGTTGTTTGCATTCTCTTTTTCTGTTTTGCACTATATTACATTGATTGCATTAAAGTAAAAAGGTAATCATCATTATATCTTAAGGTAGTTCGATTTAAGATGTTATCTTGGCATTGCATTTGCTTATGAAATGAAAGATTAGATTTCATGTTTTGCATTTAGCATTGGAAAATTGTCATTGATGCTTGTTGCTTGTTTGATGCATGATTTGGGTGTTTCTCTCCCCTAAATAGGTAGCCTTCATCGAATGAAAGGATTTCAATTTCATCATTGAATTGCATTTTAGGAACAGGTGACATTATTAAGGCCTTGAAATCAAAACATAATTTCAAGATTAACTTTAAAATATATCAATTAATCTAAGGATCATTTGAAACATTAATGCTCATACTTAGTGGTCTATGCTAGAGACGTGTTCTGGCGTCTATAAAACTTAGTAGATGTCGTTCGCAATACTCTTGCATTAGACAATGCTAGCATGAACTTGTGCTCCTTGTACCATCGAGTATATAAAGGGAGATCCTCATAGGTTGCAAACCTTTATCCATAGGAAGCTGAGTCTGTTGCCCTATAAACATGATACACCTAACACAGCATTCTGGAAGATTTCCTGCACGTACGTTAAGTCCTTGGTAAATTTATTTAACGAGGTGTACATTTCAGTTCAAGGTTAATTGGTACTCCTTTTGCCTAGAGTTACTTGAGTAGTCATTTCGATATTTTATGGCTCCTTAAATTTGAAAAGATAATTGAGCACTTGTCCTTTCAAGCTCGCTAAACCTACGGAAGTGGCTAGAGTCACCTTTTTCATCCTTTTCTCGATTCTTAAAACATGAAAAGGCAATGTTTTTGTTTCAATTTCTAAAAATGACTACCCATTATAATATGTCGAATCGATGCAATTTCTTCTTGGACCAACATTGAGTAATTCCCTATTAATTTCAAGATTGTTAATAAGCCCTTACCAAATTATCTTTCCTTCTCTACTCTTGAGAGAAAGTCATCATGGTTGAACCATTGAGTTCATCTCACATTTCCCCTTCATTGTTTGATACTAAAGGGTCCTCCCAAGGATTTCATCCAGAGCTTCCTCAGTCACTTGAAGATCAAGGTTTTGAGCTTGGGATTATTCCAAGTATCCAACCCCTATCTTCTCATCCACCACCATTGGATTCCTGGTCACCTCAATAATCTAATCCTGAGACCCTTGGCAATCCCATACAGACCCCTAAGAGTTTGTAGACCCTTGATAATCCTATACAAACCATTGAGATTTCACAAACCCCTGAGAGTCCGTAGAGGCTTGTTATTCATTCGTCGAATCCATCATTTGATTTGTTATGATATCTCCTTAGCGTCCTTACAGTCCTTACAATCAACATGTTGTTCCTTTGGAGTTATCTTCTAATACATCTTAGATTCCTTCTTTCCAATTGTTTCTATCCATGAATTCAGAAGGTGAGATCCCAACCACTTCTCTGTGTCATTCAAAAGTTTCTACTAATCATACTCCTCATGTCGATGACGAACAAGGGTATGAATTTCCTCCAGAAGGCTTTCCTTTTACAAGAAGAGTCCCATATCACACACTTCTTGAAACCAGTGGGCCCATGTTTCCACCTGGTTATACAACCCTAGCCCAGTTAGTTTCACGAACTCCTAGTGCTTCGTCTTTGTATCAAAATCCCATTTGGTCTTCAAATTCCATGCCTACTTCTGGTTTGTTCATTCCAAATGTGACCTCTCAAACTTCTGTACAAACTGATGTCACGTCAATTCTTGTTCAACCTATGATTCCATCGCAACCTATACTGTTGTTTCAACCTTCTGGTACAACTGACTATTTCAGGTCAAGTTTCAGTTAGTTCTTCCACCCCTCCGTCAAGTGGACAGAATGTGCCACTATCTTGGGGGGGGGGGGGGAGAAATCTAAATATTTCTCTTGTGACAGGTAAAACCAATGTGAGTGGATTACAAACTCACATGGTTGGAGTTAATCAACCTTATTCTGGTCGTATTCCTAACCTTGTTAGTCCATCTGAGTCAAGTAACATCCAATATCAATAGCCTTATAAGGCTCAAATTCCACTCCAACAGGCTTATTTCCCTTATGGTTCGCAAGCCTTGGTCAATCCACCTTCCACTCCACAAGCAGAAGCTTATGTCCAGCTTGGTCAATCCACTATTCCTTGTGGATATGGTCAGATTCAATTCGGAAATTACCAATACCCACAGGGTATATCCCAAGTAACTATCCAACAACCCTTGCAGCAGCAAGGGAAACCCTTGCAGCCAGGGAAACCATTGTAGCAACAAGGGAAACTATTACAGAAACAAGGGCAACCCTTGTAGCAGTCTCAATAGCCTTTGCAACAGCAAACTCAGTTTGTTCAATAGCCTACTCAACCTTTGTACTCGCAAGGTCAATCTTTGCAGCAGCAAGATTCATATGTGTATCAACAAGGCCAACCCTTGCAAACACAAGGTCAACACCTGCAATAGCAGGGCCAATCTCTTTATGTCCAAGTTCAATAGGTCTAACAACCTTACAATCCATATGCCATGTATAATGCTTATCAACGACCTATGGTAGGTCAATATCAAACCTACCCTGGACAAAATCCACCTTATGGTCAAAGTAACCCTCAGTGGGGGAAAAATGAAATCCTATATGGTCAAAATCCTCCACTGTGGGGGCAAAATCCTTACCAGCAAGTTTGGAACCTGTATTTTGGGTCTCCTCAAAGGCCCTACATGCCATTCAATCCATAACTACCCTTCTTGGCTACATTGGAGTTGCCTGATGTCTCGAGGCTCCAAATGATCCTATTTTTCATTCACCTTACTGACCTCTAGTTCCAACTAAAATTCCAAGCATTTTCCTAAATTCGAAGGAAAGTTTAAAGAGGGCCCGCAAGCCCATGTGATGACATATCACCTATGGTTCTCCTCTAATTCGTATGTTGACAATTCTATCCATCTTCGCCTATTTCAGAGAACCTTAATAGGTGTTTCCGCAAAATGGTATATCGAGTTTCCTCGAGCTACCTATGTTGATTTTAACTCTTTAGCTATGGCCTTCCTCACCCACTTCCAGTTGTTAGTTTGATATGAAACTGGCACTAATTTTCTCACATCCCTTAAGCAAGATAGCATGACCCACATTTCCGATCATATCCATGAATGGAGACGTCGAGATTGTTGATGAGTTGTTGACTAAATGGTTCACAAAATCGTTCGTTAACAAGATTTCTAGGATATAGCTATGGCTGGATGTGTTACTGAAGAAAAATATATTGCCCATGCTCAGTATCTAGATAGTCTATTCACAATCTGGCATGTTATATGAGAGGTTTTCTGATGCACAAAGACCATCTTTGAATCCAGAAACCTCAAAGTATCTCGATGTACTACCTGTTGATGGTGTAATTGGTTTAGTTTCTCAGACTTCCATTAAGGCTTCTTCAAAGCATAAATCTGTTTCAAACACTGGTTCCAATAACCCTTCGAAAAATTCATCAAATCTTGGTAAAACCTTTGAGATACATGTTTTTCAGTCTACCGCAGTAGATGAGGCCTCAAAAGGTAAGAAAAAGGTTAAAGGTAAAGCTAAAACGATACCCCGAGATAAGATCCACCCAAATCATCTATTGATGATGCTTCCAAGTGCAAGCCAAAATATCCTTGGCTCATCTGTGAGGAAGATCATTACACCAAGCATTGTCCCCAATGCTTTGAAGTTAACCGCTTATTGAAAGGGACTCTGGCTATTTTGAAAGAACCATTTCCATCTCAACAGGCATAGTTGGTAGACCAACTGCAATCCTCTGCCTCCTCTGGTTCCCAAGTTTTCATGATGCAAGGTTCATCACCTATTTCAATTGTTACTCGAACAAAGGACTATCAAACCTCGCAAAAGCAGATGGTGGAGAAAGAAGTCATTGATATACCTTCTACTTCCACTCCATCCAGTTCTAGTCTGCTCCATATTGAGTATCCTAATAGTGAGTCCATAATCCAGCCACCTCCCAAGGGTGTACTTCGGAAATCATCATATAATCTGAATGTTAGAGCTGTACAGCGTTATAATTTTTTTGAGAATTTAGCTCAAGCACCATCAGAAATGTCTTCTTTGGAAGTTCTTCAAACATGTCCAACACAGTGGAAATCATTGTTGTCTTCTATAGTTGCTATTGATCCTGCCAATTCAAGTTTAATTACCTTTGATCTTGAAAACCACGTTCCTCGTCTTCCTCATCATATTTCTTTTCTGATTCAAGTTATCATTAAAGGAAAGATGATCCATCAGAATATTATGGATGAAGTTGATTCCACCTGCATCATGTCTATTTCATGATGGAAGGCCATTGGCTTTCCTCCCCTCAATCAGTCCCTGAACACTTTAGAGGCCTTTGATGGCAGAGGATCCCGTCCATATGGTATTCTCACAAACTTGTTGATCACATTGGAAGGAAAGACTTCTGAGCTAGAAGTGGAAGTTGTAGATGTGAATCTCAATCACAACCTTCTTCTCGAATGAAGTTGGACCCAAACTATGTTTTGTGTGGTTTCTTCTTTGTTCTGGGTGCTTCATTTTCCTTAAGAAGGAAAAATTGTCATCGTCGACCAAATGTGTTTTTTCTCTTCTGGTTTGTCGAATGAAAATGTCCCATATATGGGAAATACCAAGATTCCTTATGAGAGTGTGGGGGCAAGTCTTTTCAAAGACTCCGCTTTAATGGGCACTTTTACTCTCCCACCTCCAAATGTCACTTCGATCAATATGATCTTGGTTTCTATGGATCCTTGTATTATTCTTACTCGATATCAAATTGATTCATTTGGCGATTCTATGTCATTAATTCCATTAGAGCAAGATTATCAAGAAATTGTCCCTGCTTCAATGGCCTCTTTAGAAAGTCATGTCGTTTTCAGTATGAACCTGGATACTTATGTGCCATCTCCTTGGCTTGGCTCTTGCGATTCTCCGAATCCTTTGAACGAGACATTCCCCACCTATTAGCGCTCAAATCTACCTTAGGCTGAAATAAGGTAAAACTCAAGGCTACATCAAACCACGCTCAGCCTCATAGCTAGCCCTACGAGGACAGGAGAGGGATCTCTCCAGTCAATCTCGATAAAATGAACAATAGGGTGCGAGAAGACTCTAGAATGGGAACTGATTTTAGGCTAGTAAAGAGATAGGAAAGTTTGATTTTGATTTTTTGGGTTTTTGTTGGAGAAATGGGAAAAAACAATTTTAGGTCCGTGGATAAGGCCAGATTTTTGCAGAATTCGAGTTGGGGCGAGGTAGGCAGTAGTATTAATGCTTTTTAATTAAGTGTATAGATGGATCAAAATGAAAAGGAGCTGAAGAGGGCAAGGGAGAACATGAATCCTCTCCAAACAGGCGAAAACATGTAAAACTAAACAATTTCAAAGGCAGAGCACTGAAATCAATGGATTCAACCTCATTTACTCATTCATTTAGTTTCAGAAGCATAAGAAGGGAATGGCATACATTAACATGAAATAACTTACAATAAACTGAGAGAAAACACCATCAATAACTGAAAGCCACAAGAATCCCAACAGGTGCTGCAAAACCTCTCATCTTTCCTTAGCCAAAATATGAAAAATATGTACAATAGTGTGCCAAACTCTTTCCCAAGAGTCCAACCTATAGAATGTCTCAAAAATTACATCATATAGACCTCCTAACCCATTCCCACACCTATAGGGGTCGAGCTCCTCCTTCTAGGAGCAGTTTGAACTAATTCCAAACATAGAGCTGAAAACTAGGCATCCAAACAACCTGCCTCTAAAAGAAGGGAAGCTGATTCATTACATTAACTTTTTGCTATTTTGTGAATGAATCATCTAGAATAGGTAAATAAGTACCAAAGTTACATCATATACATAAAATTACATCAAGATAAGTCACATATTACATCAGAAGGTGAAACTGGTGAAAACTGGCTGAATTCCTGAGCAGGAAGATGAAAATTTGACCAAAAATCTCTATGCGTCGCGCGCCTGAGCTCAATGCGTCGCATGCCTTTCAGCCTACGTTTGGGGCACTTTCCAAAATCAAAATCAAGCTCAAAATAGCTGGTTGGAAAGCCCTAGATGTCTACTATCCAGCCCAAGTGGAATTTCCCAATTTGGAGCTCATTTTCCCCTTCAAAATTGCATTCTCCCAGAAGTACTTCCTGCTGGAGCAAAAGGTGGCAGCAAGGTGGTTTTCATGGTGTTTTTGGGCATTTTGATCATCCAGAACTTGATGAAATGCTTCAGAAATACTTGAGCATGCATAACTTACCATGAAAAACCCAAAAATATAAAGTTTTCCTTCAGCAAGTGTCCCAATCAAAAGCGAGCGCGTCGACGCGCTACTCATATAGCTGAAAAACCTATTTTTAGGCCAAAATATTTCAAAATGACAAAAATTTCTCCGAATTTGCTCAAATTCGGATCGAAGACCCTCCATCATGTATTATGTCCAGCCAACAAAACCTCGGCCAAAATGTGGAGTGGATCAGGCCTTTTCCGCCGTTTTAGTGCTCTGCTCAACCTCCTCTTTAGAATCTTCATTTTTGCTTTGCAGACATGCATGCGAGCCCAATAATGATTTTTCATATGACGAAGCATGTCTTTATCTCTATTGGCCTTTGCCAACAATTTCTCCAGATGAATGTTAACACGTATGAGGCAAGACTCTCGATCAGCCGGTGTCATATCACCAGGTCTCTTTCGGGCCAATTGTCGATCCTCACGAATTTGTCGCAGCTCATAAAGTGTATGCTCATCCTCTAGCTGCTTGTTACGCTACTCCAGGTAGTTTATCACCCACTGAGCCATCTGCAATTTCTTTTTCAGCGAGTCATTCTCAACCTTTTGCTCCTGGATGATCTCCTTTAGCTCCGAGCTAGGAGAGCTCGCATCAACATCAATAATTGTGAAATCAGTGTCCCGGCCTCCTGAAGGACCCTCATCATGCATAGACCTCTTGCCTCTGTCCTGGATCTGTACCTGTGCCAAAGAAGAAGGTGATACCCCTTCCATATCCTGTGGATATAATACTCGCTCTGCTGATGGAGTCAACGAGACCCCTTCCACATCCTGTGGAGATAATACGATAATACTCGTCGTGTAGCTGCAAATAAGGCCCTATGGCCTCGCTGGTATGTCACATACAATGGAGCACTTATATGCTCGATCTCAGGAATGTCAGGCTGGTGTGAAGGCTCTCCCTCATCATGAACTACCTCGGGACACAGCTGTGGCGCTGTGAAGAAGTCACGGGAGATGAAATCCTCCCAAGTAATGCCCTGTTGTGTCAACTGATGTACCACTACAATCTTGATCAGCGCGTAATGATATATACTTCTATGCTGCTATGATGGGGCCTTCTTCTGTACAAAAACCACCATCCTCTCTATGTTGCGATACATGAAATACGGAATGTTCATCATACGTACCCTCATGAAATGCATCAACAAACGAACATGGTACGCATAGAGACGCGAGAATCTGCCCTCGCAACTGAAATACCGAATGATGAGTTTCATCAATGGTGCAAACTCATCCCTCAGGAATCTGAAAGGAAAATACCTGCTCAGGTGTCTCATATACCCAGGTTTGATGTATGGGTCATAGTAGAATTTCTCTAACTGCTGACGCTTGTTCCATTCCTCTCCTATATTTGGTATACCGGTGGCCTGAGAAATAGTCTCTGGTGACAGAATGAAATTTACTCTGGCGAGGTTTACACGACCATCATGTAAATGTAGAACAAATAGACGGGCTAGTTCACAATGATGCTGGGTTTGTGAGATCATCTCATAGTATTGGAAACATGACTGATGCCGGAAACAATCCATTGCAAGCGGGAAAGCCTGCAATTGAACCAAAGAAGTAGGCTCCTCCCTGACATGCTTACCACCTTTGCGACTTTTGTGAGACCTCTGTGGCACATTACCATCAGTTGTGGAATCACTGTCATACTCCTGCTCATCAACTGAATCCGTCTCTGACATGGCTTTGAAAACAAGATGTCTGCAATATGTATGCTGATATAGGTATAGTGAAGGCAAAAATTTCAGTGTATGCTTTACTCCTCAAATGTGTCACATGTGTATCAAAGTATCATAGGAAAGCCACAATGAGAATAGTTTTGTCAATTGAATTTGCATGGAAAATTAGTGTGAAAATGACAATGGCCATAACAATGACAGCAGAGAAGTAATGGCAAAGAGAGAGCATGAGGCTGAGGTTAATAATGAGCATGGACACCACTGAAAATAGATGACATAGGCATATATCAATAGCACAAGTTTGAAAAACCCCCACACAGTCCCTAATATTTGTTTCAAACCCTAAGAAGTGAATTTGGCAATAAACATAGGGTTTACATTTCTTTACCTTAAACACTTATTTCTCCACATTCAAAACACCATAATCATGTCCAAAATTCATTGAGCAGATATAAATAACCTACTTGCAAGTAGTTGGAGGCAATTTGGCATGAATCTGGACGAAGGAGCGAAAATTTTTGGTTCTGAGATTATATGCGTCACGCGCTTACCCAGTGCGTAGCGCGCATGCAAATTTGCATAGGCCGGTGAAGCCCAGTGCGTATCGCGCTCCCTATGCGTAGCGCGCCTTCTTTGTGTGTAGCGCGCACTTCCCCTTCAACTTCACAACCTTGAAACGCTTCCACTTTGTCCTCAATAGTCTAATTCGGTTTTGCTTTGGGAAATTTGTGAAAATGATTTGTTTTCCATGCTTTATATGAGTTGCAAAATATCTCATAAAATCAGATTTGATTTTCAATTTACTCCATGACCCATTTTTATAATGTTTGGCACTTTGTCATTTGATCACTTAATATAATGTTGATCTTTGGCTTTTCCTTTTTTTTTTTTTTTTTTTCTGAATCTTGGACTAATGAAATGTCTTGATTTTTGTAGAGATTTTGGCATTTGGCTTTGGCAAAAATCAGAGGCTTGTTGTGAAACTTCTTATGGTGAAACAAATACATTTATTACAGAAAATGAAGTTTGACAATTTCTAGTTCCAAAACAGAGTTTTGGACTAGAAATGTCTTCAAATGTTTTTGATAAAAAACGTGAAATAGAAATCTTTTGAAACCAACCTCATGACCTGCGGGCCTTATGCAAAGGAGTGAAAACCCTAAACTCTAGGACTAAAGACTCTTTTTAATGAAACTAATCATTTATGACCATGAATGCAATGACTGTGAACTTCAGTGATTTTTGAGGATTTTAATTAACCCTACAGGTACAAGCATGAGGAAACACAAGACAACTAGACCCCCTCGTCAGTCAATGGCATGCCCCTAGCGAAATGCAACGAAGTGGAACAAGCGAGACACCTAAGAATGATATGCAAAAAGCGAACTGATCTCTGACGGAGGGCTGTAAGGACCGACTCTAACATTGGCTCCAATGGGGATGGTGGCTCCGAGGAGATGCCAAGAAAGACAGATCTCTGGGGGAGTTAGATAGTGCCTTTGTCCATTGGGCGATGGAGTCATTATTTCAACAAATAACACAATACTTTTAATACATTTATTGACTGCAAACTTGACTGAAAACCGACTAAAATTTGACCAAAACTGACTCGATTTTTAAACTGAAAAGACTGATAAAACTGGCTTGACAAACTTGAAACTGACCAACCTCCATCTCTAGCATTATAGCCTTTGCTCCAGGCCCCAGACTGAAGATAAAATATAAGTACACACTTGCAATAAAATAGAAGTAAAACGATATATACAATGATGATGAAATCAGCAGAAAATACTCAGAAGTGGTATCATTTAAGCAGCCGATCATTGATCGGCCCTCCAGGACAATCATCTCCATTCATTTCCTTGAGAAGAAAGGCGTTTTGACCACGATACTCTGCAATCTTAAAAGGATCCTTCCATACGTTTTCAAATTTTCCGTGCTTTCCCTTATCTTCATTCCGAGCATCCCACTTCAAAACCACCTCATCTAGCTGAAACCTATCTGCCTTTGCCTTCCTGTCATAAATCTTCTTGATGCGCTCCTGCAACTTGAAATTATTTTGAAATACCTCCTCCCGTGTCTGTTGTAAATGAATCATCTAATTAATCCTCCACTGCATGGGATCTTCCTCACTACCAGCTTCCTGAATCAATTTGACTACTGGGACAACAAGCGAAGTAGGAAAAACCGTGTCTATCCCGTACACCAACTCGAAAGGAGACATGCCAATAGACTTTTTCTGACTTACCCTATCAGCCCACAGTGCATTCACTAATTTCTTATGCCATCCCTTTTTATTGATTTCCAACAATTTCTTAATGATATTTACCAAGGACTTATTTGAAGATTCCGCCAAGCCATTTCCTTGCGGATGGTAGGCAGTCGAATGTCCCAAACTTATATTGTACTTATTGTTAGAAAATTATATATTACGGAGCAATGGAACACATAAAATATTGCATAAATATAAACACAGAAAATGCACAAAACAAGAGAGACACAGATATACGTGGTTCACCCAGTTTGGGCTA
>APFE031279650.1:20000-40913 GCA_000404065.3 Pinus taeda | reverse complement strand
GGTGTACAAAACTTCCTGGGGTATACATCCGGCTGAAACAAAGACCTCTGAACAATCGTGCTCCACACACAACACTTATAGCAAAATTCAACCATCCTCTTAGACTTGAAGGCCGCCACATTATCTGTGAGTATCTTACTAGGACACCCAAAACGTGACAGAATATTATTTTCAAGAAAAGAAATAATTTCTGCATCCGTGGCTTGTCGAGTAGGGATGGCCTCGATCCATTTCATGAAGTAGTCTGTAGCTGTCAATATCCATCTATGTGTCCGAAAGATGCTCGGTGAATTTCCCCGATGAAATCCAATCCCCACTGCTGGAATGGTGCACTGACTTCAATTGGTTTGAGAGGCAAAGGCTGTAGTTTCTGCTTCCCTTCGAAAATTTGGCATTCGTGACAATTCTTAACAGCCTTATATACATCAGAAAACAAAGAAGGCCAATAGCAACCTGCCCTTAGAATCTTATTCGCTGTGGTTTTCCAAAATAGATGGCCCCCACAATCTCCTCTATGAAAGTCCTCCAAAACTCTTTTGGCTTCCTCCTCTAAGAAACAATTCAATAACATTCCACCAGGGTATTTCCAATACAATGCAGAATTCAGTATGCAAAACTTTGCAGCTCTCAACTTCAATGTTCTACTCTTATTTCTAGGAATTCTGGGAGGTGGAGACAAATGCTGAAGTACGTATAAGATGTCAGCATACCAAGGGTAAGAAACAAAAATATTAGAGACCTGAAATGATGTACTCTCATCATCTTCATTGGACATGGCAGCGACCAAATTTATATCTAGAGCATGCAGATTTGTTTCAGCCATGAGCTTGGCGAGTCCTTGTCCTTTGATCAGCTTGGTCGGTTTAATCTCCACATCATATTCTAACAACGCAGCGATCCACTTACCCCGTCTTCCTTCCGGATCTGCCTGTACCAAAACATCTTTAACTGTTGCGTTAGGAACATATGCTATAATGTGGGAATGCAGTATATACACACGGAAGTCTTTCAAAGCCTTTACAAGCGCAAGTGCTTGTTTCTCAATAATATTGTATTTCAATGCTCCGTCCCTTATAATCTAACTGAAAAAAGCAATGGGCTTCTCAACTCCATCCCTTCTCTGCATTAAAACAGCTGCCAAAGTGTGCTCAGAAGCAAATGAAAACAAAATAAAGTCCTACGTGTAGTCCGGGCTGATTAAAATAGGAGCTAAAGAAAGAGCTAACTTTACTAAATTTAATGGTTTCACCGCCTCTTCTGTCCACTTTACCTGACTGTTCTTTTTCAGCATATTCGTAACTTCTCTAAGATGCTCAGCAAGATTTGGAATGAAATGACGCAAAAAATTCATTTTACCATTAAAGGACTATATTTCTTTCTTGTTCCGGGGCTATTCAATCTGCTAGATGGCTTCAACACGTGCAGGGTCAACACGGATGCCATCTTTCGATATGATGTAGCCAAGGAACTTGCCCTCATCCATGGCAAAAAGACTCTTTTTCAGATTCAGCGAAATGCCATATTTTCTGCACTTGTGGAAAACAAATTTCAAATGATATAAATGTTCCTCATCAAAATTTGAAAACACAGTTAAATCATCAAGGCAAACAACCAAAAATACATCTTTCTCGTTGGCGAAAGCCATGTCCATTGCACGCTGAAAGGTGGCACCTGCATTCTTCAAACCAAACGGCATTTTTGCATAATGAAGCGTTCCCCATGGAGTGGTGAACATAGTCTTGTCATGATCATCTTCATGCACTAAAATTTGATTGTATCCGGAATAGTCGTCGAGTAGTGACATCCTTGATGCTCCAACTACTCGCTGCAATATATGGTCCATTTTTGGTAGCGGATAATTGTCTTTTAATGATACCTTATTCAAATTTCTGAAGTCGATACATAAACGGATCTCACCTGTTTTCTTTCTCACAGGCACCAAATTTGATATCCAATCTGAAAATCGGATAGGCACAATGATTCTTGACTTATACAACCTGTTTACCTCTTTTTCAATCGATGGTAGAAGCTTTGGATTGATTCTCCTCAACTTTTGACGAAAAGGCTTCTAATTTGGTTTAATGGGGATAGTATGCTGAATGATATTAGTGTCATATGTTTTTAAATCTGAGTAATCCCACGCAAAAGCATCAGAAAATAAAGACAACAACTTCACATACTCTGCCTTTACCTTTGGTGATAATGACTTTGATAATTTTATCATCTTGGGATTCTCAGTTGTCCCAATATTTACCTCTTCAACACCTTTTTCAGTCGGCCTCAATGTTGGTTTACGGGCTACATCATCTTGGTCAAAGAATTCCTCCAAAGGAATCAATCCCTTAGGAATGATGTTATCTTTAAGTTGCAATACTTCCATTTGATTTATTTGTATATCATCACTACCATCATCATGTTCTGTATCTATGGAGGTGTCTTTAAACTTACCCTTATTCTGCAGAAAATGATTAATCTCCTTGTCATTCTGAAAGACTTGCCAACATCGCTGATTGTCTGGAACAGTGGGGCGGTGTTTCACATGAATCTTGAACTTGTTGCTGGAATTCATTGGAATTTTTAAATTGCTTGCTGCCTTAGAAAGTCCATCAGCAACACCATTTTGTATGCGAGGCACACATGTGAAGGTATGATCAGAAAATAAATTCAGAATATCTAAGACTGCATTACGGTAAGCTCTCATGCGAGGATGCTTGGCCTGAAGCTCACCCTTAACCTGCTTTATCACCAACTCTGAATCACCATAGACTGCAATCCTTTTCGCTTTCAGCTTTCTAAGAATCTTAAGGCTAACAATTAGAGCCTCATATTTCGCTTCATTATTAGAACAATCAAATGCTAGCTTGTAGGAATACACTCTCACTTTGCTTGGAACCTTATCCGTAGCAGAAAATGGACTACGAATCCAAACACCAAATCCAGCACTGTCACTACCTACTGCGCCATCAAAATCCATGGTCCAAAGACCATCTTCATCGTCCTCTAAATGTTGAAATTGCACCAGCTCTGTTTTCTTGTTTGCTGCCCATTGTCTTTAGTTGATTGCTCCACAGTAGTTTGCTTTTCTCTTCTTTCTTTTTGCAGAACTTCTCTAAAATTCTCAGTGATTTCTGGTATATCTTTCGCCTGAACTAATTGACTATCTATATCATTAAAACTACCAGCAAGCAACACAAACGACTCTAAGTCGGTATGTACATAATTTACAGGGTGATTGATTGGCTTCTCTTTGTTGGTTATCATGTATTTCATCTTCTGGTCTCGATATAACTTTCTCATTTGACCAAAGACTGGAATTGTTGCGTAAGAGAAATCTAACTGTAGTGTACCTTTCAATTTTTCTCCCCAAGATCTTGAAAGGAGCATCCCAAATCGCGGAGGAATGTCCGCCACAACCACATCCATCAAGACATTCTTCGCTGGAATTTGATCTAAGCTTACAACCAAATATTTGATGAGTCCCATACACCTCACACGACTGGAATCAAATGCATACAAATCATGATATTTCCTTGTAATGTCTAGTCCCAGCTTTTCCATGATCGCCTTTGGCATCAAATTGTGCGAAGCACCCGAATCGAACATGGCATTGTGCAATACATATTCATGCAACCTCAAACTGATATAAAAGGGAGGAACATCATTGTCAGGGGACTCACCATCTAATGCAGGCCCAAATGTCAATTCTGGTTGATCATCTTCAACATTTACCGTGTCAAACATTGGATCAAAATTCAGAATTTTGGAGACTTGACCACGGTAGCTGCCGTTCTTCATGATTTTTGTCAAAGGAATAGATATTTTTAATTTGGAAATTTCATTTTCCAAACTAAATGCTGAAACTCTTTCGACTTCTTTGACCGGAACTTCCTTCTTTTCAGCCTTATCCTTGATTATACTTGACTGATTTGCCTTTTCTGCTGATGATACTTTACTAGCTGTGGGATCAATTGTCTCTTTTCCTTTCTTCTGTGGTATGGGTGAATCCGTCTTTGGTGTTGTAGCTTCTTTTATTTTCTGAATTGGATTTATGGGTACATCTCGGTTTCTCAATGAGTACTTCTTCTGTTGAGCGGACAAAGCATTCAAATATCCTCTTTGGTAATCATCTGATTCTTCCTCTAAATCTGCATCATTTGCTAAGATGAAATCTTCATCTTTCTAGGCAGCTGAACTTTCTCCATATTCTTTGTCCTCAGTGATGTAAATGGACAGATCGTCGGGAGTAAAGAAGTGATTTTTCTCACCTACTACATCATCATCATCATCTGAATCTTGACTCACAAAATTCTGCAAAAGAGGAGTTTTAATCTGCTGCTGGGCTTCCGGCTCTTGTGCTCTTTGTTCACGCTGCTTAATTCTGAACTGTGGCTGCTGCTGGCCACGGTAACTTGGATTACAAATCTGCGTTTCTGGTTTATCAAGGTTCATTCTTTGAACATTTTTTCCATCTCACGAAGCCAGGGCAGTTCTGATGTAGATGTGGACGTCTCTTCCTTTATAGTCACTCTTTTCGCTGCTTTCAACCGTGCTCTCTTATCATTCAGATTCACCTCAACACTAACAACAATCTTCTGCATATCTTCTAAGGTAGGCGGATCTCTATCTCGTAGTGAATAAGCCATCTCCGGATCAAAACCATGCGGGAATTTAAGAAGAGCTGACTTTTTAGACAGTCTTAAGTCATCTGGAATTGCATTATACACTGTATTGAATCTGATAATATAATCCTGAATGGACTCACTAGGATTACGCTTGATGCTGGTATACTTTGAAGTGATTTGCAACGGATCTTTCGTCATCTCCCACCGATCTAGAAACTGAGTCTGAAGTTCCTATAATGTGTTGATACTCCTGGCCTGTAAAGCTCTGAACCATTTACGAACCTCTCCTCCAAAAGTCTGGGAAAACAATCTCATTGAAACATTTTCTGCATCAACTTCATGCAGGTCCAAAAATTCTGTCATTCGGACAATATGCTACTAATCTAATATACTCTGTGGTGTGCCATCGAATATAGGAATCTTTCTCTGATAATTAGCAGGCATAGGATCCAAATTGGCCAGCAAAGCAAGAGGTGCAAATCAAGCAGCCATCGCTCTTGGTGGATTTGCAATCGGCCTTGGAGATGTTGGGGGAGTAGGTGCAGCTGAGGTGTGAGGTGTATGAGGAGGTGTGTGCAGAGGAGATGTAGTTTTAGGCATGGAAACAGTGGATGAAGGCGAACTGACTGCAGAATTTTGATTAGAAATAGTAGGTTGCACAGGGATGGTGGGAATGAAAGGCGGTTCAGTAGGATTTCTAGAGGTGGATGCTGTAATGGACGATCCAATGGTAGCAGATGCAGTTTCTAGAAAATCAATGATATTTGTAACCTCAATTATAGTTTGGAGCTGTCTTAAAATAAAATTCTCAATAGACTTATTAGACTTTTCGATTTCAAGAGCGGCAGCGAAATCAGGATTTGGAACTATAGAATCAAGAGCATTTTCAGACTTGGTTTTAAACAATGATAGTTCAAACTTTTCATAAAAAGAAAGTTCTTCAAGATATTCAAAAATTGTAGGACATGAATGAGATTTAATCATAGGAGTCACAGAGCTTTCTTGACGAAGGAGTCTTGGAATCAAATTCAGATTTTCGTAGACAGGAGGTGGATTCGGATTTGGATTAGCTCTGGTATGTCTTCTTGAAGCCAGTGTGCTTTGTCAAAAGATCAAAGGAACATAAGTAATTCAGCCTATCAACTTCTAGACTCAATCATCCAAAGGTCTAGAACGAACAAGTTTACTGGGGTGATTTTGCAAATCAAGTGCTGCATTCACAAGCTAATCGAAGATCGACTGAAGCAGCGTTTATCTACTTCCACTTATGCATGGTAAAAGCGTTTCGAAAGCTACCTGGCGTGACTTTAGACTCCGTCTAAGACTCATGAAACAAACACATCAACGAGCAAACCATTGAGATTTTTCCCCAGTATGGTCGCCACTATGTAAGCGCTCAAATCTACCTTAGGCTGAAATAAGGTAAAATTCAAGGCTACATCAAACCACGCTCAGCCTCGTAGCTAGCCTTACGAGGACAGGAGAGGGATCTCTCTAGTCAATCTCGATAAAATGAACAATAGGGTGCGAGATGACTCTAGAATGGGAACTGATTTTAGGCTAGTAAAGCGATAGGAAAGTTTGATTTTGATTTTTTGGGTTTTTGTTGGAGAAATGGGAAAAAACAATTTTAGGTCCAGCGATAAGGCCAGATTTTTGTAGAATTCGAGTTGGGGCGAGGTAGGTAGTAGTCTTAATGCTTTTTAATTAAGTGTATAGATGGATCAGAACGAAAAGGAGCTGAAGAGGGCAAGGGAGAACATGAATCCTCTCCAAACAAGCAAAAACATGTAAAACTAAACAATTTCAAAGGCAGAGCACTGAAATCAATGGATTCAACCTCATTTACTCATTCATTTAGTTTCAGAAGCATAAGAAGGGAATGGCATACATTAATATGAAAGAACTTACAATAAACTGAGAGAAAACACCATCAAGAACTGAAAGCCACAAGAATCCCAACAGGTGTTGCAAAACCTCTCATCTTTCCTTAGCCAAAATATGAAAAATATGTACAATAGTGTGCCAAACTCTTTCCCAAGAGTCCAACCTGTAGAATGTCTCAAAAATTACATCATATAGACCTCCTAACCCCTTCCCACACCTCTAGGGGTTGGGTTCCTCCTTATAGGAGTAGTTTGAACTAATTCCAAACATAGAGCTGAAAACTAGGCATCCAAAAAACCTACCTCTAAAAGAAGGGAAGCTGATTCATTACATTAAATTTTTGCTATTTTGTGAATGAATCATCTAGAATAGGTAAATAAGTACTAAATTTACATCATATACATAAAATTACATCAAGATAAGTCACATATTACATTAGAAGGTGAAACTGGTGAAAATTGGCCGAATTCCTGAGCAGGAAGATGAAAATTTGACCAAAAATCTCTATGCGCCGCGCCCCTGAGCTCTATGCGTCGCACGCATTTCAGCCTAGTTTTGGGGCACTTCCCGACATCAAAATCAAGCTCACAATAGATGGTTGGAAAGCCCTGGATGTCTGCTATCTAGCCCAGGTGGCATTTCGCAATTTGGAGCTCATTTGCCCCTTCAACATTTCATTCTCCCAGAAGTACTTCCTGCTAGAGCAAAAAGTGGTAGCAAGGTGGTTTTCATGGTGTTTTTGGGCCTTTTGATCATCCAGAACTTGATGAAATGCTTCGGAAATACTTGAGCATGCATAACTTACCATGAGAAACCAAAAAATATAAAGTTTTCCTTCAGCAAGTGTCCCAATCAAAAGCGAGTGCGTCGACGCGCTACTCATATAGCTGAAAAACCTGTTTTTAGGCCAAAATATTTCAAAATGAAAAAAATTTCTCCGAATTTGCTCAAATTCGGAGCGAAGACCCTCCATCATGTATTATGTCCAGCCAATGAAGCCTCGGCCAAAATCTGGAGTGGATCAGGCCTTTTCTTCCATTTTAGTGCTCCGCTCAACCTCCTCTTTAGAATCTTCATTTTTTCTTTGCAGACATGCATGCGAGCCCAATAATGATTTTTCATATGACGAAGCATGTCTTTGTCTCTATTGGCCTTTGCCAACAATTTCTCCAGATGAAAGTTAACACATATGAGGCAAGACTCTCGATCAGCCAGTGTCATATCACGAGGTCTCTTTCGGGCCAATTGTCGATCCTCATGGATTTGCCGCAGCTCATAAAGTGTATGCTCATCCTCTAGCTGTTTGTTACGCTAATCCAGGTAGTTTATCACCCACTGAGCCATCTGCAATTTCTTTTTCAGTGAGTCATTCTCAGCCTTTTTCTCTGTGATGATCTCCTTTAGCTCCGAGCTAGGAGAGCTCGCACCAACATCAATAATCATGAAATCAGTGTCCCGGCCTCCTTAAGGACCCTCATCATGCATAGGCCTCTTGCCTCTGTCCTGGATCTATACCTGTGCCAAAGAAGAAGGTGAGACCCATTCCACATCCTATGTGGATAATACTCGCTCTACTGATGGAGTCAACGAGACCCCTTCCACATCCTGTGGAGATAATACTCATCGTGTAGCTAAAAATAAGGCCCTGTGGCCTCGCTGGTATGTCACATACAATGGAGCACTTATATGCTTGATCTCAGGAATGTCAGGCTGGTGTGAAGGCTCTCCCTCTTCATGAACTACCTCGGGACACGGCTGTGGCGCTGTGAAGAAGTCACGGGAGATGAAATCCTCCCAAGTAATGCCCTGTTGTGTCAACTGATGTACCACTACGATCTTGATCAGCGCGTAATGATATATACTTCTATGCTGCTGTGTTGGGGCCTTCTTCTGTACAAAAACCACCATCCTCTCTATGTTGCGATACATGAAAAACAGAATGTTCATCATACGTACCCTTATGAAATGCATCAACAAATGGACATGGTACGCATAGAGACGTGAGAATCTACCCTCGCAACTGAAATACCGAATGATGAGTTTCATCAATGGTGCAAACTCATCCCTCAGGAATCTGAAAGGAAAAACCCTTCTCAAGTGTCTCATATACCTAGGTTTGATGTATGGCTCATAGTAGAATTTCTCTAACTACTAACACTTGTTCCATTCCTCTCCTATATTTGGTATCCCGATGGCCTGAGCAATAGTCTCTGGTGACAGAATGAAATTTACTCCGGCGAGGTTTACACGGCCATCATGTAAATGTAGAACAACTAGACGGGCTAGTTCACGATGATGTTGGGTTTGTGAGATCATCTCACAGTATTGGAAACATGACTGGTGCCGAAAACAATCCATTGCAAGCGAGCAAGCCTGCAATTGAGCCAAAGAAGTAGGCTCCTCCCTGACATACTTACCACCTTTGCCACTTTTGTGAGACCTCCGTGGCACATTACCATTAGCTGTGGAATCACTGTCATACTCCTGCTCATAAACTGAATCCGTCTCTGACATGGCTTTGAAAAAAAGATGTCTGCAATATGTATGCTGATATAGGTATAGTGAAGGCAAAAATTTCAGTGTATGCTTTACTCCTCAAATGTGTCACATGTGTATCAAAGTATCATAGGAAAGCCACAATGAGAATAGTTTTGTCAACTGAGTTTGCATGGAAAATTAGTGTGAAAATGACAATGGCCATAACAATGAAAGCAGAGAAGTAATGGCAAAGAGAGAGCATGAGGCTGAGGTTAACAATGAGTATGGACACCACTGAAAATAGATGACATAGGCATATATCAATAGCACGAGTTTGAAAAACCCCCACACAGTCCCTAATATTTGTTTCAAACCCTAAGAAGTGAATTTGGCAATAAACATAGGGTTTACATTTCTTTACCTTAAACACTTATTTCTCCACATTCAAAACACCATAATCATGTCCAAAATTCATTGAGCAAATGTAAAGAACCTACTTGCAAGCAGTTGGAGGCAATTTGGCATGAATCTGGACGAAGGAACGAAAATTTTTGGTTCTGAGATTATACGCGTTGCGCGCTTACCATTGCATGGCGCGCATGCAAATTTGCACAGGCCGGTGAAGCCCAGTGCATAGCGTGCTCCCTATGCGTAGTGTGCCTTCTCTATGCGTAGCGCACACTTCCCCTTCAATTCCACAACCTTGAAACACTTCCACTTTGTCTTCAACAGTCTAATTCGGTTTTGCTTTGGGAAATTTGTGAAAATTATTTGTTTTCCATGCTTTATATGAGTTGCAAAATATCTCATAAAATCATATTTGATTTTCAATTTACTCCATGACCCATTTTTATAATGTTTGGCACTTTGTCATTTGATCACTTAATATAATGCTGATCTTTTTTTTTTTTTTTTTTTTTTTTTTTTTTTCCTGAATCTTGGACTAATGAAATGTCTTGATTTTTGTAGAGATTTTGGCATTTGCCTTTGGCAAAAATCAGAGGCTTGCTGTGAAACTTCTTATGGTGAAACAAATACATTTATTACAGAAAATGAAGTTTGACAATTTCTAGTTCCAAAACAGAGTTTTGGACTAGAAATTTCTTCAAATATTTTTGATAAAAAACATGAAATAGAAATCTTTTGAAACCAACCTCATGACCTGCGGGCCTTATGCAAAGGAGTGAAAACCCTAGACTCTAGGACTAAAGACTCTTTTTAACGAAACTAATCATTTATGACCATGAATGCAATGACTGTGAACTTCAGTGATTTTTGAGGATTTTAATTAACCCTGTAGGTACAAGCATGAGGAAACACAAGACAACCATACCCCCTCATCAGTCAATGGCATGCCCCTAGCGAAATGCAACGAAGTGGAACAAGCGAGACACCTAAGAATGATATGCAAAAAACGATCTGATCTCTGATGGAGGGCTGTAAGGACCGACTCTAACATTGGCTCCAATGGGGATGGTGGCTCCGAGGAGATGCCAAGAACGGCAGATCCTGGGGGAGTTAGACAGTGCCTTCGTCCATTGGGCGATGGAGTCATTATTTCAACAGATAACACAAGACTTTAATACATTTATTGACTGCGAACTTGACTGAAAACCGACTAAAATTTGACCAAAACTGACTCGATTTTTAAACTGAAAAGACTGATAAAACTGGCTTGACAAACTTGAAACTGGCCAACCTCCATCTCTAGAATTATAGCCTTCGCTCCGGGCCCCAGACTGAAGATAAAAGATCAGTACACACTTGCAATAAAATAGAACTAAAACAATATATACAATGATGATGAAATCAGCAGAAAATACTCAGAAGTGGTATCTTTTTAGCAACTGACCATTGATCGGCCCTCCAGGACAATCATCTCCATTCATTTCCTTGAGAAGAAAGGCATTTTGACCATGATACGCTGCAATCTTAAAAGGACCCTTCCATAGGTTTTCAAATTTGCCGTGCTTTCCCTTACCTTCATTCCGAGCATCCCACTCCAAAACCACCTCATCTAGCTGAAACCTATCTGCCTTTGCCTTCCTGTCATAAATATTCTTGATGCACTCCTGCAACTTGAAAGTATTTTGAAATACCTCCTCCCGTGTCTGCTGTAAATGAATCATCTGATTAATCCTCCGCTGCATGGGATCTTCCTCACTACCAGCTTCCTGAAGCAATTTGACTACTGGGACAGCAAGAAAAGTAGGAAAAACCGTGTCTATCCCGTACACCAACTCGAGAGGAGACATGCCAATAGACTTTTTCTGACTTACCCTATCAGCCCACAGTGCATTCACTAATTCCTTATGCCAGCCCTTTTTATTGATTTCCAGCAATTTCTTAATGATATTTACCAAGGACTTATTTGAAGATTCCGCCAAGCCATTTCCTTGCGGATGGTAGGCGGTCAAATGTCCCAAGCTGATATTGTACTTATATCAAAATTCAACCATCCTCTTAGACTTGAAGGCCACCCAAAACGTGACAGAATATTATTTTCAAGAAAAGAAATAATTACCACATCCGTGGCCTGTCGAGTAGGGATGGCCTCGATCCATTTCGTGAAGTAGTCTGTAGCTATCAATATCCATCTATGTTGTCTGAAAGATGCTGGGTGAATTTCCCCGATGAAATCCAATCCCCAATACTGGAATGGTGCACTGACTTCAATTGGTTTGAGAGGCAAAGGCTGTAGTTTCTGCTTCCCTTCGAAAATTTGGCATTTGTGACAATTCTTAACAGCCTTATATACATCAGAAAACAAAGAAGGCCAATAGTAACCTGCCCTTAGAATCTTATTTGCTGTGGTTTTCCAAAATAGATGGCCCACACAATCTCCTCTATGAAAGTCCTCCAAAACTCTTTTGGCTTCCTCCTCTACCAAACAATTCAATAAAATTCCACCAGGGTCTTTCCAATACAATGCAGAATTCAGTATGCAAAACTTTGCAGCTCTCAACTTCAATGTTCTACTCTTATTTCTAGGCATTCCAGGAGGTGGAGATAAATGCTGAAGTACGTATAAGATGTCAGCACACCAAGGGGAAGAAACAAAAATATTAGATACCTGAAATGATGTACTCTCCTCATCTTCATCGGACATGGCAGCAATCAAATTTATATCTAGAGCATGCAGATTTGTTTCAGCCATGAGCTTGGCGAGTCCTTGTCCTTTGATCAGCTTGGTCAGTTTAATCTCCACATCATATTCTAACAACGCAGCGATCCACTTACCCTGTCTTCCTTTCGGATCTTCCTGTACCAAAACATCTTTAATTGTTGCGTTAGGAACATATGCTATAATGTGGGAATGCAGTATATACACACGAAAGTCTTTCAAGGCCTTTACAAGCGCAAGTGCTTGTTTCTCAATAATATTGTATTTCCATGCTCCGTCCCTTATAATCCGACTGAAAAAAGAAATGGGCTTCTCAACTCCATCCCTTCTCTGCATTAAAACAGTTGCCAAAGTGTGCTCAGAAGCAAACAAAAACAAAATAAAGTCCTGCATGTAGTCCGGGCTGATTAAAATAGGAGCTGAAGAAAGAGCTAACTTTACTAAATTGAATGATTTCACCGCCTCTTCTATCCACTTTACCTGACTGTCCTTTTTCAGCATATTCGTAATTTCTCTAAGATGCTCAGTAAGATTTGGAATGAAACGACGCAGAAAATTCATTTTACCGTTAAAGGACTGTATTTCTTTCTTGTTCCGGGGCTGTTCAATCTGCTGGATGGCTTCAACACGTGCAGGGTCAACACGGATGCCATCTTTTGATATGATGTGGCGAAGGAGCTTGCCCTCATCCATGGAAAAAAGACTCTTTTTCAGATTCAGCGAAATGCCATATTTTCTGCACTTGTGGAAAAAAACTTTCAAATGATATAAATGTTCCTCATCAGAATTTGAAAACACAGTTAAATCATCAAGGTAAACAACCAAAAACACATATTTCTCGTTGAAGAAATCCATGTCCATTGCACGCTGAAAGGTGGCACCTGCATTCTTCAAACCAAACGGCATTTTTGCATAATGAAACGTTCCCCATGGAGTGGTGAACGCAGTCTTGTCACGATCATCTTCATGCACTAAAATTTGATTGTATCCGGAATAGCCGTCGAGTAGTGACATCCTTGATGCTCCAACTACTCGCTGCAATATATGGTCCATTTTTGGCAGCGGATAATTGTCTTTTAATGATACCTTATTCAAATTTCTAAAGTCGATACATAAACGGATCTCACCTGTTTTCTTTCTCACGGGCACCAAATTTGATATCCAATCTGAAAATCGGATAGGCACAATGATTCCTGACTTATACAACCTGTTTACCTCTTTTTCAATCGATGGTAGAAGCTTTGGATTGATTCTCCTCAACTTTTGACGAAAAGGCTTCTGATTTGGTTTAATGGGGATAGTATGCTGAATGATATTAGTGTCATATGTTTTTAAATCTGAGTAATCCCATGCAAAAGCATCAGAAAATAAAGACAACAACTTCACATACTCTGCCTTGGGATTCTCAGCTGTCCCAATATTTACCTCTTCAACACCTTTTTCAGTCGGCCTCAATGTTGGTTTACGGGCTACATCATCTTGGTCAAAGAGTTCCTCCAAAGGAATCAATCCCTTAGGAATGATGTTATCTTTAATTTGCAATACTTCCATTTGATTTATTTGTATATCATCACTACCATCATCATGTTCTGTATCTATGGAGGTGTCTTTAAACTTACCCTTATTCTGCAGAAAATCATTAATCTCCTTGTCATTCTGAAAGACTTGCCAACATCGCTGATTGTCTAGAACAGTGGGACGGTGTTTCACATGAATCTCGAACTTGTTGCTGGAATTCATTGGAATTTTTAAATTGCTTGCTGCCTTAGCAAGTCCATCAGCAACACCATTTTGTATGTGAGGCACACATGTCAAGGTATGATCAGAAAATAACTTCAGAATATCTAAGACTGCATTACGGTAAGCTCTCATGCGAGGATGCTTGGCCTGAAACTCACCCTTAACCCGCGTTATCACCAACTCTGAATCACCATAGACTGCAATCCTTTTCGCTTTCATCTTTCTAAGAATCTTAAGGGCAGCAATTAGAGCCTCATATTCCGCTTCATTATTAGAACAGTCAAATGCTAGCTTGTAGGAACACACTCTCACTTTGCTTGGAACCTTATCCGTAGCGGAAAATGGACTATGAATCCAAACACCAATTCCAGCACCGTCACTACCTACTGCGCCATCAAAATCCATGGTCCAAAGACCATCTTCATCGTCCTCTAAATGCTGAAATTGCACCAACTCTGTTTTTCCTGTTTGCTGCCCATTTTCTTTAGCTGATTGCTCCAGAGTGGTTTGTTTTTCTCTTCTTTCTTTTTACAGAACTTCTCTAAAATTCTCATTGATTTCTGGTATATCTTCCACCTGAACTAATTGACTATCTATATCATTAAAACTACCAACAAACAAAACAAATGACTCTAAGTCGGTATGTACATAATTTACAGGGTGATTGATTGGCTTCTCTTTGCTGGTTATCATGTATTTCATCTTCTACTCTCGATATAACTTTCTCATTTGACCAAAGACTGGAATTGTTGCATAAGAGAAATCTAACTGTAGTGTACCTTTCAAATTTTCCCCCCAAGATCTTGAGAGGAGCATCCCAAATCACGGAGGAATGTCCGCCACAACCACATCCATCAAGACATTCTTCGCTGGAATTTGATCTAAGCTTACAACCAAATCTTTGATGAGTCCGATACACCTCACACGACTGGAATCAAATGAATACAAATCATGATATTTCCTTGTAATGTGAAGTCCCAGCTTTTCCATGATCGCCTTTGGCATCAAATTGTGTGAAGCACCTGAATCGAACATGGCATTGTGCAATACATATTCATGCAACCTCAAACTGATATAAAAGGGAGGAACATCACTGTTAGGGGACTCACCATCTAATGCAGGCCCAAATATCAATTTTGGCTGATCATCTTCAACATTTACCGTATCAAACATTGGATCCAAATTCAGAATTTTGGAGACTTGACCACGGTAGCTGCTGTTCTTCATGATTTCTGTCAAAGGAATAGATATTTTTAATTTGGAAATTTCATTTTCCAAACTAAATGCTGAAACCCTTTCGACTTCTTTGACCGGAATTTCCTCCTTTTCAGCCTTATCCTTGATTATACTTGACTGATTTGCCTTTTCTGTTGATGATACTTTACTAGCTGTGGGATCAATTATCTCTTTTCCTTTCTTCTGTGGTATGGGTGAATCCGTCTTCGGTGTTGTAGCTTCTTTTCTTTTCTGAATTGGATTTATGGGCACATCTCGGTTTCTCAATGAGTACTTCTTCTGTTGAGCGGACAAAGCATTCAAATATCCTCTTTGGTAATCATCTGATTCTTCCTCTAAATCTGCATCATTTGCTAAGATGAAATCTTCATCTTTCTGGGCAGCTGAACTTTCCCCATATTCTTCGTCCTCAGTGATGTAAATGGGCAGATCGTCGGGAGTAAAGAAGTGATTTTGCTCACCTACTACATCATCATCATCGTCTGAATCTTGACTCACAAAATTCTACAAAAGAGGAGTTTTAATCTGCTATTGGGTTGCTGGCTCTTGTGCTCTTTGTTCACGCTGCTTAATTCTGAATTGTGGCTGCTGCTGGCCACAGTAACTTGGATTACGAATCTGCAATTCTGGTTTATCATGGTTCATTCTTTTGAACATTTTTTCCATCTCACGAAGTCAGGGTGGTTCTGATGTAGATGTGGACGTCTCTTCCTTTATAGTCACTCTTTTCTCTGCTTTCAACCGTGCTCTCTTATCATTCAGATTCGCCTCAACACTAACAACAATCTTCTGCATATCTTCTAAGGTAGGCAGATCTTTGTCTCGTAGTGAATAAGCCATCTCCGGATCAAAACCATGCGGGAATTTAAGAAGAGCTGACTTTTTAGACGGTCTTAAGTCATCTGGAATTGCATTATACACTGTATTGAATCTGATAATATAATCCTGAACAGACTCACCAGGATTACGCTTGATGCTGGTATACTCTGAAGTGATTTGCAACGGATCTTTCTTCATTTCCCACTGATCTAGAAATTGAGTCTGAAGTTCCTATAATGTGTTGATACTCCTGGCCTGTAAAGCTCTGAACCATTTACGAAAATCTCCTCCAAAAGTCTGGGTAAACAATCTCATTGAAACATTTTCTGCATCAACTTCATGCAGGTCCAAAAATCCTGTCATTCGGACAATATGTTGCTGAGCTGATATACTCTGTGGTGTGCCATCGAATATAGGAATCTTGCTCTGATAATCAGCAGGCATAGGATCCAAATTGGCTGGCAAAGCAAGAGGTGCAAATAGAGCAGCCATCGCTCTTGGTGGATTTGCAATCGGCCTTGGAGATGTTGGGGGAGTAGGTGCAGCTGAGGTGTGAGGTGTATGAGGAGGTGTGTGCAGAGGAGATGCAGTTTTAGGCGTGGAAACAGTGTATGAAGGTGAACTAACTACAGAATTTTGATCAGAAATAATAGGTTGCACAGGGATGGTGGGAATGAAAGGCGATTCAGTAGGATTTCTAGAGGTGGATGCCGTAATGGATGATCCAATGGTAAGCAGATGTAGTTTCTAGAAAATCAATGATATTTGTAACCTCAATTGTAGTTTGGAGCTGTCTTAAAATAAAATTCTCTATAGACTTATTAGACTTTTCAATTTCAAGAGCGGCAGCAAAATCAAGATTTGGATCTATAGAATAAAGAGCATTTTCAGACTTGGTTTTAAACAATGACAGTTCAAACTTTTCATCAAAAGCAAGTTCTTCAAGATATTCAAAAATTGCAAGACATGAATGAGATTTAATCACGGGAGTCACAGAGCTTTCTTGACGAAGGAGTCTTGGAATCAAATTCGGATTTTCGTAGACAGGAGGCGGATTCGGATCTGGATTAGCTCTTGTATGTCTTCTTGAAGCCAGTGTGCTTTGTCAAAAGATCAAAGGAACATAAATAATTCAGCCTATCAACTTCTAGACTCAATCATCCAAAGGTCTAGAACAAACAAGTTTACTGGGGTGATTTTGCAAATCAAGTGTTGCATTCACAAGCTAAACGAAGATCGACTGAAGCAACGTTTATCTACTTCCGCTTATGCATGGCAAAAGCGTTTTGAAAGCTACCTGGCGTGACTTCAGACTCCGTCTAAGACTCATGAAACAAACACATCAACAAGCAAACCATTGAGATTTTTCCCAGTATGGTCGCCACTATGTTAGCGCTCAAATCTACCTTAGGCTGAAATAAGGTAAAACTCAAGGCTACATCAAACCACGCTCAGCCTCGTAGCTAGCCCTACGAGGACAGGAGAGGGCTCTCTCCAGTCAATCTCGATAAAATGAACAATAGGGTGCGAGATGACTCTAGAATGGGAACTGATTTTAGGCTAGTAAAGAGATAGGAAAGTTTGATTTTGATTTTTTGGGTTTTTGTTGGAGAAATGGGAAAAAACAATTTTAGGTCCGGGGATAAGGCCAGATTTTTGCAGAATTCGAGTTGGGGCAAGCTAGGCAGTAGTCTTAATGCTTTTTAATTAAGTGTATAGATGGATCAGAACGAAAAGGAGCTGAAGAGGGCAAGGGAGAACATGAATCCTCTCCAAACAGGCAAAAACATGTAAAACTAAACAATTTCAAAGGCGGAGCACTGAAATCAATGGATTCAACCTCATTTACTCATTCATTTAGTTTCAGAAGCATAAGAAGGGAATGGCATACATTAACATGAAAGAACTTACAATAAACTGAGAGAAAACACCATCAAGAATTGAAAGCCACAAGAATCCCAACAGGTGCTGCAAAACCTCTCATCTTTCCTTAGCCAAAATATGAAAAATATGTACAATAGTGTGCCAAAATCTTTCCCAAGAGTCCAACCTGTAGAATGTCTCAAATATTACATCATATAGACCTCCTAACCCCTTCCCACACCTCTAAGGGTCGAGCTCCTCCTTCTAGGAGCAGTTTGAACTAATTCCAAACATAGAGCTGAAAACTAGGCATCTAAACAACCTGCCTCTAAACGAAGGGAAGCTGATTCATTAAATTAAATTTTTGCTATTTTGTGAATGACTCATCTAGAATAGGTAAATAAGTACCAAAGTTATATCATATACATAAAATTACATCAAGATAAGTCACATATTACATCAGAAGGTGAAAACTGGCCGAATTCCTAAGCAGGAATATGAAAATTTGACCAAAAATCTCTATGCGCCGCGCGCCTGAGCTCTATGCGTCGCGTTCCTTTCAGCCTACTTTATCAAAATCAAGCTCAAAATAGTTGGTTGGAAAGCCCGGGATGTCTGCTATCCAGCCCAAATGGAATTTCCCAATTTGGAGCTCATTTGCCCTTTCAAAATTTCATTCTCCCAGAAGTACTTCTTGCTGGAGCAAAAGGTGGCAGCAAGGTGGTTTTCATGGTGTTTTTGGGCCTTTTGATCATCCAAAACTTGATGAAATGCTTCGTAAATACTTGAGCATGCATAACTTACCATGACAAACCCAAAAATATAAATTTTTCCTTCAGCAAGTGTCCCAATCAAAAGCGAGCGCGTCGACGCACTACTCATATAGCTAAAAAACCTGTTTTTAGGCCAAAATATTTCAAAATGAAAAAAAATTCTCTGAATTTGCTCAAATTCGGAGTGAAGACCCTCCATCATGTATTATGTCCAGCCAATGAAGCCTCGACCAAAATCAGGAGTGGATCAGGCCTTTTCCGCTGTTTTAGTGCTCTGCTCAACCTCCTCTTTAGAATCTTCATTTTCGCTTTGCAGACATGCATGCGAGCCCAATAATGATTTTTCATATGACGAAGCATGTCTTTGTCTATATTGGCCTTTGCCAACAATTTCTCCAGATGAATGTTAACACGTATGAGGTAAGACTCTCGATCAGCCAGTGTCATATCACCAGGTATCTTTCGGGCCAATTGTCGATCCTCACGGATTTGCCGCAGCTCATAAAGTGTATGCTCATCCTCTAGCTATTTGTTACGTTGCTCCAGGTAGTTTATCACCCATTGAGCCATCTGCAATTTCTTTTTCAGCGAGTCATTCTCAGCCTTTTGCTCCTGGATGATCTCCTTTAGCTCTGAGCTAGGAGAGCTCGCATCAACATCAATAAGCGTGAAATCAGTGTCCCGACCTCCTGAAGCACCCTCATCATGCATAGGCCTCTTGCCTCTGTCCTGGATCTGTACCTGTGCGAAAGAAGAAGGTGAGACCCCTTCCACATCCTATGGAGATAATACTCGCTCTACTGATGGAGTCAACGAGACCCCTTCCACATCCTGTGGAGATAATACTCGTCGTGTAGCTGCAAATAAGGCCCTGTGGCCTCGCTAGTATGTCACATACAATGGAGCACTTATATGCTCGATCTCAGGAATGTCAGGCTGGTGTGAAGGCTCTCCCTCATCATGAACTACCTCGGGACACGACTGTGGCGCTGTGAAGAAGTCACGGGAGATGAAATCCTCCCAAGTAATGCCTTGCTATGTCAACTGATGTACCACTACGATCTTGATCAGCGCGTAATGATATATACTTCTATGCTGCCGTGCTGGGGCCTTCTTCTGTACAAAAACCACCATCCTCTATATGTTGCGATACATGAAATACGGAATGTTCATTATACATACCCTCGTGAAATGCATCAACAAATGGACATGGTACGCATAGAGACGCGAGAATCTACCCTCACAACTGAAATACCGAATGATGAGTTTCATCAATGGTGCAAACTCATCCCTCAGGAATCTGAAAGGAAAAACCCTGCTCAGGTGTCTCATATACCTAGGTTTGATGTATGGCTCATAGTAGAATTTCTCTAACTGCTGACACTTGTTCCATTCCTCTCCTATATTTGGTATCCCGGTGGCCTGAGCAATAGTCTCTGGTGACAGAATGAAATTTACTCCGGCGAGGTTTACACGGCCATCATGTAAATGTAGAACAAATAGACAGGCTAGTTCACGATGATGTTGGGTTTGTGAGATCATCTCACAGTATTGGAAACATGACTGATGTCGAAAACAATCCATTACAAGCGGGCAAGCCTGCAATTGAGCCAAAGAAGTAGGCTCCTCCCTGACATGCTTACCACCTTTGCCACTTTTGTGAGACCTCCGTGGCACATTACCCTCGGCTGTGGAATCACTGTCATACTCCTGCTCATAAACTGAATCCGTCTCTGACATGGCTTTGAAAACAAGATGTCTGCAATATGTATGCTGATATAGGTATAGTGAAGGCAAAAATTTCAGTGTATGCTTTACTCCTCAAATGTGTCACATGTGTATCAAAGTATCATAGGAAAGCCACAATGAGAATAGTTTTGTCAACTGAGTTTGCATGGAAAATTAGTGTGAAAATGACAATAGCCATAACAATGACAGCAGAGAAGTAATGGCAAAGAGAGAGTGTGAGGCTGAGGTTAATAATGAGCATGGACACCACTGAAAATAAATGACATAGGCATATATCAATAGCACAAGTTTGAAAAACCCCCACATAGTCCCTAATATTTGTTTCAAACCCTAAGAAGTGAATTTGGCAATAAACATAGGGTTTACATTTCTTTACCTTAAACACTTATTTCTCCACATTCAAAACACCATAATCATGTCCAAAATTCATTGAGCAGATGTAAAGAACCTACTTGCAAGCAGTTGGAGGCAATTTGGCATGAATCTGGATGAAGGAGTGAAAATTTTTGGTTCTAAGATTATACGCGTCGCACGCTTACCCAGTGCATAGCATGCATGCAAATTTGCACAGGCCGGTGAAGCCCAGTGCGTAGCGCGCTCCCTATGCATAGCGCGCCTTCTC
>APFE031279650.1:0-15000 GCA_000404065.3 Pinus taeda | reverse complement strand
CAGTGATTATTTTTGACTGATTCTTACAAGTTTTTGTTTTATCTCTTTTTTAGACTCGTTAAAAATAAACGAAAAAGGAACCCCACTGGAGTCATCTTTAAGCTCTTTTTTTACTCTTGAAACATGAAAATATCTTCGAGTACTTGTCATTTCGTACTTGTTAAAATTAAATGAATCAACGTTACCTTAGTATACATTTACCCCTTTTTCGGGCTGAGATTGACTATTTATGAAAAAGGTACACCATGATCGACATGGTCAAGAGGTTCTCTCGAATATTGTTTTATACCTTTTCAAGTTCGAGAGAAATTATGAAAAGGGAGTTGAGGGAGTTTTCTTTTTCGTCTCTTTTTAAACTCTCTAAATATGAAAAAGACAACGAGTTACTCTTCCGTCGGACTCGTTAAAAATTAAAAGACGAAAGACTCGTCACCATGATGAGACTGAATTTCTCCTTCCTAGGACTCGTAAAACTTACTAGGATGGATTCATTCAAAGAATGAACTTACACGAAAAGCATATGGTATCCTCTTCAAGCTTGTGTAAAAATAAATAGGTACTCACTAGAAATAGTGGGGGAAAAATGAAAGTGAAACATCTCTTGTATAGGCAGCATGTCGCTCTTGAACATGACACTCTTCTGCTTCTCATGTCGGGTTTGGGATATCTTGACTCAGTCACTTGTCCTTCCAGGTTTGGGTGATCCATTTTTCCTCTCATATGACTATTCCACTTCGTCATTATGACCCTTGGTCCTATGTTGAGTCAAATGTTGCCACAATTCGGAGTCATGCCGCTGATATGTTCAAGGGAAGTCCTATCTAAATTTTACTACCTATACATTGTCTAACCTTTTGTCACAATTCTGGATCATACTCGTTTATTCCACTTTATTCCTTGTTTCATGTCAATGATGAGGGAATCATTGTGACCCTCCTTTGATAGGTCACTTCCTGTAAACTTTAGCTCATTTTCCAGGAAGATGATTTAGAAAATCCCTTCCAATACCTTAGAGCTTGCATGCCCTAAATGGAAAATTCTTCACATCTGACAATAGGTTTCCATCATTGGCCTTCCATTGGATGATTCCACAAGTGTTTGACTTCAACTTCATTATCACATTCACAAATTTTACTGTCGTACCTTGAGAACCATTGTCATTATTGGTGGTTTCTCTCCTGCCTCTTAATGGTCCACATCATTGGCTAGTGATCAGGAAATTTTCTAGCATTTTTTACTTTGACACATTCATTCACATGTTAGAAATTGTACTTTTATCGGGTTAGAATGGAGCGTAAGACCCTAAGTCTTGTCTGATATGACTCGGGCTGTGTGGAGTTATGTATTATTCACGATTGTACATATGTTTTTGCTATATGGATGGTTGTGACCACCGTGGGACTTTACATTTATGATGATCCTTCTATCTTGGATGGTTGCACCCATTCCTTGGATCTTAGATTTATAGATGATCCTTATCATTCATATGGATATGCCCATACCATGGATCTTTTCATATACTCCTTTCTACCTGGATGGTTGCGCCCATACTATGGATTCATGTTTTGACATCAAATATGTATATGTATATGCATCCTTGATTTGTAGGTCTCCTAACAATGTTTGTTCTTGTCCTTACAAAAGCTCGTAAAGCATCTCATCTATCACTCCTTGTTCTACCTTCATGCTTTAGGGGGCATCTGTTACACAGCATTTTGTCCCACCTCCTGCACTTCCCTGTGAAATACCCCAAAGTCCCTGAAACATGACCATCATGCAGTGTACTCATTCAAATATGCAGCTCATATCCTCCCTAAAACATTGAAGGGAAAATTCCTTGAGATTTCCCCTGAAGAAATAGCTCTAAAATCCTCATTTTGAGACTCATCACTCTTATGAAGTTAAAAACCATGATGGTCACTTGTTTCATCATGCTTGACCCGTGATGGCATCACTTTGTTCACTTGTATACCTGTGATGATCCAAAAAAGGAAATTTTCTCAAAGAGGATGAGAAGCTTCGTGATCTAGAATCTTCTAGAGCAGCGAGCTGGAGGTTGTTCGACGTGGATGAGGTCGAATTATCTAAACTTGGCCTTTTGGTCTTATCCCTATGAGCTACCTCCATGAGATGAGGGGCTTCACCTATCTTTGGAGAGATACTAACTCCCTTTCCATACCTATATATTCATCTTTTCACAATCCCAAATGGTTGTTCTATGTCTATTTGCACCCTTATGCTAAGTTTGTGCCTATATGCTACTCATTTGGCTTGGAGAAGGAGTGCTTGGAGAGCTTAGCTTCGACTTGGATATTCATTCAAGGAGAGCCTATCAACATCAAGGCTTGGTTGTATGCTTCCCTTTATTTTCTATTAATATACAACTTCTTTTTCATTTTCCCTAAATGTGTATGCTCATGTATCATTTAGCTTAGCATTCCTTGAGTTAAGTAGGTTTCTTTTGAATATGCTATTTTATTTGCATGCCTTGTTGTGTCTTTATCTCTTGTGTAGGTGCATAAATGATGAGAGTAGTAGGAATGGGCCCATGACGCAAGTGATTCAAAGTCTTCAACAAAGGAGATCAAAATAGCATCAGGACGAGGTAGCCACCTTCTTCGTTTCTATTTTCAATTGTAACTTAGGAAAGTGTCTGGTAGATTGTCACTTTGGGTCCTAGACCCACTCATTGGGCTAGAGGGATCATCTCTGTCTACAGAGATGATTTACCTAGACAACAAGGGTGGGAGATGTTGGGCAGCAGATCCCCCCATAGCATGGTTTTGGGGCTTAAAGCCTGAGTTTTGGTCATTGTAATGTAAAGACACCACAAAATGCGGGCGCGGAGCGCGAGAGTCTAGGGTTGTCCACCCTAAAATAATATAATTTAATGTAGAATGTATCAGCCTACCCATGGTCTGCAGACCATGGGATTGTATAAATAGAGCATGGCTCTAAGTGTAGAAGGCAGTCTTTTAGTCTGGAATGATATGATGGGTTTTTGAATGAGGAATTCACTCTGAGTCTGTAAGTCTGAGTCTTGGGTCATAGTAGTAGTAGTAAGAGGCTCTGTAGCTGAGTGTGTAGAGGCTTGATAGAGTTCGCAGTTGTGTGCGTGGATCCCTGCAACTGAGTGTGCAGGGTAGAGTTGGGATTGTATCTGAACATAGGTTTAATAAAAGATAAGTTGATTCTGAAATATTGTGCATCTGCTCGTAGATCTGTGTGTGTTTATGCTTCTGTTGTATTCATGCATCTCTTTACAAGTTTTATGATTGCGTGCACTGGTTATAAATGTTGAATGGTTAATAAGGATATTGGGTACACATAATTAAGTCAAGATATATAATAATAGCATGGTGAAGATTAAGGATCTAGATAGCACCTCTTTGCACTCTTTACAGAGCTGTGTGGAAGTAATTGCACAAGTTATGAAGGTCAGAAGGCTGCGTAGAGCAGTGCAAATGTGCAAGTTGGGTTCATGAACTTCCTAATACCTCATCAAGACATCCCTAGGGTGTAGAAACCTAGTTCCAACACCCTCCCATACTACCTCAAGTGAGACCTCAGTCCGTGCACCATGGGTTGTTGCTGGAAGGGCCGGTAGTTTCAGGATTTGTTTGGCTAAATCACTTCTGAACCTGGGTCAGGCCCCAACAAGCCAACAAATGGTGTCATTGCTGGGACCAGGATCTGCCTAAGGGATGTCTGATGTCATGCCATTGGAACCCTACAAAGAAATAAATTGAAGAGTGGTTGGACAAAAAGCTTCACGAGTTCGTGACACAGGAAAACAGAACTCCACACATATCCGAGAAGAGGTGGCTGGATTGCTACATATATACAAAAATCCAAGAGTCTTCTTCATGTCCTTCCTGTCTGAACTATATGAGTGGATCGCGAGGTTAGCCGACAGCCAGGGAAGTTATAAGCTTGACCAACCAATAGTGTGTACTTTGGAGTTAGTGCATAGATTAGAGGCATCAGAAGATAAGATCACGCGAACTGTGGACCATTGGCTCGACCGGATAATAGGAGGGTTTATCACTGAATTTGTGATAGACACAACTATGAGCTACAGCGAAGCAGAAAAACGTTTTCTCAAGGGAACATGAGGTAAGTACATCAAATCTTTGAATACTTGGATCAAGATTTTGTTATGTGAAAAACGAGTGATGTGAATACATTAATGTTTGGAACGACGCGGAGCGGAAAGGTCTACAGAGGTGGCAAGGAATTAGGAAATAGTATCTTAATTTCACCTTCGAGAGAGAGCGAGGAAGAGCTCACTCGGGTCTCTTCGAGGAGTGTGGTCAACTCGATAAGGCAGCACATTCCGTAGTTACCATCTCCATTTACGCCACCACTCACTTCACCTCCTTCACCTCCTTCACCTCCATCTTCGCCCATACCACCTCCACCAAACCAACAGTTCAGTATGGCAAGCGCAATTAAGCTACTCGTATTCAGAGGAGTAGGGAATGAAGACCCATATCAATTCTAGTTCGTGGTAAGTGCAGTGTGGGAAGAACAAGGGGTCATAAATGACAACATCAAGAAGGCTACATTGGTGAGCATGATGCAGGATCGTGCATTGACATGGTATATCAAGCACTTGAATGATCACCCAAATGCAGGAATAATGGAGATCCAAAATGCGCTGAACAGAGAATTTAGCCGACTGAAATCAAAAACACAGTCAATCATCAGATTTCAGGAAATCGTGATGCGTCCAGGTGAGACCCCATGGGATCTGGATTAGCGGCTAAAGAGTACGATCTGCGAGGCTAATATGACGTTAACAAATGTGCAGCACCGCACGTGGTTTGTGGCATCTTTGACACCCCACCTGACGACAACGCTATCGCAGCAGAAGCTTTCAACCCAGACCGAAGCATTGGAGATGGCAATGAGGTTGCATGAAACATCGATACAGGATCTAGGGCTAGGAGTTCAATAGATCCATGCGCAGCCACAGAATCTCTGCCTGGAAATGCAGAGCTTGAAGCAAGATAGGGCACCCCTGTCGGAAGTGCGCGAGGAAGTGTGGTGTACAAAATGCAAAGGCAAGGGCCACGACAAGGATAATTGTCCAGTATTCACGAATTACTTGGTAGGAGGGGGGCCAATACCATTGAGACCAGAGGCACAGGGAGGGTTGAGTGTGACACCCACACTATGGTGTGTAATATGTTAGATAAGGGGAAAGCACATGACGGACAATTGTCATCTGTTGCAAAAGTATACACAGATTCCGCAACAACTGTTTTGTAATTTCTGTAGGTCTGTGGGCTACGACGAGCGTACTTGTCACAACTATGAGTTAATGATGGAGAGAACCACATCATATAGAATGCAGATCAAAATGAGAGGCCTCGACACAGCCATAGGGATGGCACGCATTGGATTTCAGCGGTGAGGCCAAGGACGAGGAGGTATGGGCCCAGGAAGGGGCTGCGGATAATTAATTTGTTACAATTGCGGAGGACTAGGGAACTACGCTTGCAATTGCACCAGCCCAACAAGAATATCTTGTTCATACTGTGCTCAGTTCGATCATGAAGCAGTGGATTGTACTACATTGATAGCACAGATGCACGAGAAAGGAGTACTTCAGCCTACTCCGACTCAAAGTATTCAAATGATGAGGTCTGAACCGTGTGAGGAAGACCCAAATGTGAATATGGTGCTCAAAAGGGATGCAACCACAAGAGAAGATAAGGGGAAGCAACTCGAAGAAGATACATGGGTTTGTAAGGCTCCTACAAAGGAATCTGAGTTTGACTTGGAATGTGCAAAGGAGACATTTATGGAAGCTAAGAAGAGCTTCGTGGAGGCCTCTACTTCAAGTAGGAAGGATCAACTAGAGCCAGGAATGGATCCTTATATGCTTACTACCCTTTTAGAGACATGCATGAAGCTGTTGTATGTTAATAGGGCAGTTAAAGGACTAGAAGAGTTGATCACTTGGTGCGCAGGGTCGGGTGAACTGCGCGTAGTCCGAAAATTGGGAAAGCATACATTGCGCACTGGAAGGGAGATGAGGTTGACGACGAAAATTGGTGAATATGAAATGGATCAGGTAATTGTGGACCTAGGGTTCGACACGAATGTGTTACCTAAGTAGGCATGGGAATGCATGGGCAAGCCCATGTTACAGTGGTCCCCTATTCAATTACAAATGGCGAACCAACAGAAGATTTTTCCTATGGGGAGGTTGCAAGGGGTAACAATTGATATCAAAGGTGCAAGCACGCAGATGGACTTTGAAGTGATATAGATTGTTGATGATAGTGACCCTTATCCTGCATTGCTAGGAATAGACTGGGCCACTTATATAAATGGAGTCATTAACCTGAAGAAGCGGAAGATGATATTCAAGAAAAGGTCCCTACATGTAGTAGTTCCACTAGATCCAGCCAAAGGAGCACGCTACACTAACCTTGTGCATGACGATGACAGCGACGATGAGCTAGATTGCATTTACCAGATAACCCGACGGCATATGGGAGAATCTCATGGGAACGCGAAATTTCTTGTACTTCAGATTCAGATGAAGAAGTAGAACATTAGCAGAACCATTTGCATGAAGTGACAATGCTGAATTGCAACATGATGATTAGATCATTGCAGTGTGTGATGGCAGAAGCAAGGGAACTGCCAACATATGATGGGGTAACAACGGTGGATGAATTCTTAGACAAATTTGAAAATACAGTACCAAAACAACAGTGGTACGGTGCACTGGAATGGGCGTTGAGTATGACACCGCACGGTGGTGGAGTACACATTAGAAGACCATTGGAAACTAGCGTGAATGTAGAAGATGGATGTGCTTACGGTTTGGAAGTCCCCAGCGTCGAACAAGAACCGGGCAGCCATGACGACGCAGTTTACGCACCCACCTGTGTCGATGGGTACAGACATGTGCTGTGCAAGCACCTCCTAGACTAAGGATCGACACTCGGAACCAGCTGCAGCAACAAGAGAAGTGTCGCAAACCAAAAAAGTTCCACATAGAAGCATTCAAGAGGGTACATGGGATCTTGAATAAGGTTTACTAGGTGAAACGAACTAATTGGGACCTGCGAATACCAACGGTCCGATGGCCTATAGGGCCATGCACAGGAACCTGAGCATGGGAATGATTCCGAAGATGACAAGAAGAGTCGAGTTTGTAGCATAGGAAAAGAATCCTCATGCAATAAATTCCATAATTGGGATAGTAAGCAAGGACCAGATTGAAGAAATCATGCAACCACGCGAGGACGAACATATGCAGATTCAAGAATCCATTCGGCGAGGGAACATTGAGCTTCATGAACTCGAAGAAGAGTGGGTACGAATGAAGCAGAAGAGCATGTTAATGGACACAGATATCAGAAAACTGGAAACTAAAATCGAGAAAGCATTACGCATCGACCAAAGGACAGGATAATGGATGGGTAGCCCTACCGTCATACTAGAAGACTATCGTCGAGAGTTTCTGGTTATACTACCATGGCTGCGACTACACCTTATTAGACAAAGAAACCAGGGAAGTACACCGCATAAGGAAGAATGAGAGGCGCGGACTGGCATGCGGGTGACTAGGGAAGGTGAACCGATCAGGTTGGATGGTGACGTGAAGCCTCGCACCGGTGGTGCGACCACCTGACTATACATAGGAAGCACAGTCTCAACACTCCCAATAGTTGAAAGAGAGCATGGGACTATAAACAAGTCTGTAGGAGAGCTGCACAAGAAGGAGGTTATGTGTGGTGTCAGTATATCACAAGGGTCACAGTCGTGCATAAGGGGCTATGCTATTGCGTGGGTAGGCTGGAGGTGACCGTTGATGTCACTGTTCATGACAAGAGGTCCAATTTAAAGTAGAGAGGAGCGGGCAGCGGGCAATTAAGATAGGAATTAAGAGCTAGATTCGGGATGATCTACCTCCAAGAAGGTATTAATGACTCAGAAGTGGAGGGAATGGTTGAATTTAAATTCAAACAATACTATAAAATCTCTCGAGATCGCCTCGAGGTAACACTTAGTTGTTTAAGATTTGAGCTAGTACAGAGCATTGAGCACCAAGCACTCTTGCCACCCTTGAGTACGCTACTGAACGGATCCAGTGTAGACAAGATGACAGCTGCGAGGACCAGAGTCTGATTCGTGGAAGTTACCCGAGAGCCCCGTATGATCTAGAAGGAACTTGGAGAGGCGACAGCTACACCAAAGGTTCCAAAGTCACCATGCATGTCGCAACCACAAAATGACAAGCAGATAGTGGGGCCAGTCTGGGTATCACCACAGAACCCACGATTCAGTAAATTGTCAATGGCAGAGAAGGGAAAAGCAATCACCTTTGGAACATAGGAGGAGGAGGAAGATTTGCAAGCCCTGATTGCCCAAATTCAAGCACAGGACGATGCGGCGAAGAATGTCTCCTAAGCGCCTTTGGTGATAAAGTTACCCCCCTACATCCCCCCGTGGAAGGGGAAAGCCAAGATACTAAAGGACTTGGAGGCCACAAAGAGTGCGCTCTAGACCCCGCTCCTTCCTGATGAAATAAGGTTTGAAGGTTCACCATTGGGATGGGTACCTAATATGAAGTTCAAAGACTAGGACCTCGAGGATGGTGAGAAGTTCCCACAGTTGGCCGCGGAAAGATTACTGAAGCAGAAATGGCTACATGACATAGAGAAGGCTGGGCTACTCCATCTACGATGGATACCCCACTACCACCGTGCGGCCGTCACTTTTTTTGTCATACGGCAGCTACTGTGCCTAGTATATGATGGGTATCTCTAGCTAGAGGAGCTGCTTCCCATCATGGCCAATTTAATTCACTGGATTTCTCAGTTGCCCATCGAAGGAAATGACCCCATAGCCATAGCAGGAAAGAGCAATGACTTGGCCCTCACAGAAGCTATGATGGCCAAATATAAGCTAGAGAAGAGGAAGCAAGGGTACGTAATTACAAGCATCAAAGACCAAGGGGTGTGCCTAGCCACCCAGCTACTGGCCAGAAAGTTGATGAGGAAGTGTCGCGCAGATGAGGTGCCAACATCTGTAATTGCATTAGTAGAGCAATGTGCAGAGGGGGTCCAGTTCAACTGGACACAGTTCCTCTGTGACAAGTTTTTGACAAATTGCAGGGAGGCCCAAGAGTAGGGTAAGACCTTCCACTATGCGTGGTTGCTCTTATCCATCCTATTGGTTATAGGATAACTACCAAAGGACAGCCAGTTTCCCACGGTTGAGGGTGAATTACCCGAAGCCGTGAGGTACACATCACTCTAGGAAATGAAAGACGCGATGAGGATTCGCGAGATAAAGGTGTTTTAGGTGTTCATAGAGGCGAGCATATGAACATGGATCAATCGTAGGGCACGCTTGTCTCCTACAGTCCATAACAGCTTATAGAGAGTGATAGAGTTCAAGGAAAATATGCATAACTTGTATATCCAGGCGCGTAGAAATCTCGCACGAACATGGGCAAAGCTCCCGTTGATCGCAACGGATGATGCAATATTTGCGGTAATGGGGTCCTGGCCTCTGGAGTGGCACACCCCGGACTTGGAAGAAATGGAAAAGATCGTAGAACAGCAGCGAAAGAGGGAGACCAAGTTACGCATTGTGCAACTAGTGGAGAGAACGCGCAAGGAAGAAGAAGCAGACACACAGTAGAAGGCGGCTAAGGCAGTAGCAGAAGCACAGATGGTAGAAACCACAACCGTGGCCACCAAAGAGACTGAGGAAGGCCAAGAAATGTCCATGGAGCAGGACATATAGGAGGAGCTAGAGATAGAGGAATGCACGGGCCCCGCACCAAAATTTACCCAACTCAAGAGACCACGCGTCCATGAGAAGTCAGCCTGGTGGAAAAAGACAAATGCCACAAAGACCTCCGCCGACCCAATCCAGCTCACTGAGGGAGACCTTCTTGACATCCGCGAATCAGTGCGCGATGTCACTAAGGATGCTTTTGACTAACTAGTGATGGAGCAGACAACTGTGTTGGGGGCACTCAGAGCATAGTTGCACTCCCAGGAACAATGACACCACACGTTGTGGCAGGTACATCCGAAGCTGAGTTGATGTTGCGCACCCACACCATAAACACTTTTGTATTACCGGAGGGCGCAATGTTAGCAGTCGTCGAGTGTGGTAGGGCCACAAAAAGTCAAATGAAGGGCTAGGGGTTGAATTTGACCACCTTCCTAGAGAAACCCTATACCAACTACAGGATGGGGTAACTATTGAGCTTCACGCCAGGGAGGGTTGTTGAGTCCCAAACCTGCACTTCCCTATATACCCTTTTAGCCTTCTTTTTCCATTTACTTCATCCACCCAGCTGTCAAATCATTGCATATTAGTCTAAAAAGAGCTTATGAAATGGTTTCCTAACTATGTTTATGACTGTTTTTTGATTTAGATTTTTGTTCAAACAGCTGCGGAAACTTGTCACTTTCCGCAGCCAGCCCAAGTTTCTACAGCCATTTTGTTGAAGGCTATGTTATAGGTGTCCAATGGAGAAACCGGCCACATGGGCAAGATGCAAGTGACGTGTACATGGAGTGTGTCCCCTCAATCCAGCCAAATCACTTATAAACGGTCATGGTCAACGACGGTCAAAGGAAGGGCCAAATGAGGAATTTTGCGGTGGCACGACTCTGTTTTGCCCACACGAAGGTTTGCATGGCACGATCCTTAGTTTCTAGAGGTATTGGCACACCTATAGATCAGCCCATGAACTGAATCGAGCAGCCACCACTCCATGGATTCAACTGTCATAATGACCATAACGCTAGATCTCAGGCCGTGGAGATTTACGTGTCTCTTGGCAGCATAAAATCTAGGAATTAGTTGCAAGCATTTTCACTTATAAATAACGTGTTGATATACGCTGGATAGCTAGTTTTTGAAGATGTAATTTTGACTGTTGTTATCAGCCCACTGTACTGTACTTACTTTTTTTTATTACTTCACTTTAATATATGAGAAGACAGCATTCCTGAATTCGATTTGTGACTAAGTAATTGGCTGGCCGAGGTTAAAGAGGGCCCCTGTACACCAAAGCTTTGTATAGTTTCTTACTTGCTTTCATTTACTGTTTTTATAATCATTACTTGTATATATTTTGTGTTGTTCTGATGTTCATTGCTGTCCATATTTTCTTTATGTTTTCTTCATAACTGTTAGCTGATCAGTGCTTCTTTTACAGGTTTTTTGTAGGCAGCCTGGGCAAATTTACATATTTTTGATAACTATTGACATGAGATCATCTTGTCCTTTCTGCTGATTTTCATTTACTGAGTTTGATTCCATCATTATCATTTCTTTCAATTTTTTTTTTGCTTATTTACTTTTATGCCATTCAGACATCATATTACTTACCTGTTTATGATTTCCTTTCTATGGCCAAGCGGCTCAATTAGTAAGGAATCAGAATATTACTTGTTGTAGTATGATTTAGTTTGCTTTCCTGCAAGTTAGAGATTGAATTACTTATGTCATTTTCAAGAGTTGAAATATGAATGAGTAGTTAAATTTTAGTTTCCTTTTATGCAATTTAATTTCCTGCAATTTAGATATCATATTACTCAGCTTGTTTATGATTACTTCCTATAGACGGAGCGAGTCGAAAGGTGAAGGGTCAGAGTATGGGTTGAAGTAGTGTGATTTAGTTTGCTTTTCTTTCAGTCTTTGAGTTGCTTTAAGTTTAGCTTTTATTTTCTTTTCCATACAATAGTAAGGATACTGGGCCATTGTCACTAGTTCACTGTTTTGGTACATTTACTTCCTTTTGAGAATTAATTTCATTACAGTCAGTTTGGAAACCTTCTTTTTGAGAACTTTTAAGTTTGGAAAATCACTGTACAAATCACCATTACCATCCATACTTAACTTTCAATTTCGACATCTCACACTAGGGAATCCACAGAAGATAAACCCAAAAACAAACTAAAACAAACTCAAAAACGACAAAAGACTAAGAAAATGGTTATCTTGCACATATAGTGCACTTCACTTCATCAACTTACGAATCCTAGATTGATATTTTAAATAGCAATTTAGGACATACTAAATTGACCAAACATTTTAGCGCCGTTGCCGGGGAAGTGAAACTAGGTAGCCAATTTCTTAAAAAAAAATTAAAAAAAAAAAAATCATCGAAGGAAAATTGATAACCTCTCAGAGTATGCTCTCCTCTTGCACTTAGAGTGACCTGGAGGATCAGAAAAGAGAAAGTTATTGGTTTAATAGTTTCTTGAGTATGCTCTCTTCTTACACCTAGAGTACCTGGAAGATTAGAAAGAGAATTATTAGCCCGACTTGAAGAAAAATAAAAAAATGACATGCATAGAGCAAGAGATTCTAGGGGAAGGTTTTTAGCTAGAGCCAAGAGTTCGATTTTCACAACTCCATCTACTTCAAGGAATAGACAAGAGACACCTCCATCATCTCCAACTCATACTCCTAGCCTTAGGATTCCTAGATTTCAAGAGGCAGTAGTTGCATTAGGAGACTCTCCCACACCATCCATCGAATCTGAATTAGGAAAAGATCCTTTCTTTCCTTCTACATGGAGACACATTGTAATTGAAGAAGTAGAATCACCTGAGGAAGAAGAGGGAGAAACTCCTCCTCGTTCGCCATTAGTAGAGGAACTAGAGGACTTTGAAATCTCTTAGGAAGCTATCATGACAGAGGAGGTAGTTAACGGATTTGGTAGAGGTAGAGGTAGAGGAGGGGGAGGAGGAAACAATGGAGGAGGTAGAGGTAACAATGGGGGAAATAGGATGGAGATAACTCATTTGGATTTCCTATATTTGATGAGATTCTTCAGAAAAATGAAAAATTTCACCACTGTCCTCCCAAACTTTCATGGGTTAAGAATGGATTCGAAACATTTCTATTTGAGTTGAGGTCGTGTGTCGAACTTATGATTATCTGGAAGACTCTCAAAAACTCAAATTGTTTCCTTCAACATTGAAAGGAGCTGCTTTGAAATGGTTCATGGGATTACTCACCCAATCCATTAAGACTTGGCATGATATGAAACAAACATTTTTGGATGGATACTTGGACTATTGCATGCCTACCAATCATAAGGATGAGGTAGTCAAAATGGTACAAAAAGAAGATGAAAACTTGGAGGATCTACTTGAAAGATTTCAGTATAACCTCAAAAGAGCAAAAATGAGTAACCTCGATGAAGAAACCTTGAAACCCCTTCTATTAAAAGCCATTAGAGATGAATGGATAGATATTTTGAACATGATGGGAAAAGGAGATATATCTCAACTTCCACTTCATGATATAGCAGAGCTATGTGTCCATCTCTCAAGCGGAAAATCTAAAACTGGAAAAGGACCTAGAGATCCTTCTCTCATCAGAGCAAACAAATCTACAACTGGATCTGTAAGTAGGGCTGAGATTGGCAATATGCTTGATGAATTCAAAACTGATATCTTAGGGAGTCTTAGTGAGCAACTAGACACTCTTAAGATACATAATAAGCAGAAAGCAGAAGCTAAAGCTTTGGCCATCTTTTTCCCAAAATGTAGAAAGAAACATGCTCTAAGGGAATGTCCCTTGGATGCAAAGGTTGTAGAAACATGTGTAATCTGTTCAGAGAATCATGAAACCAAGGATTGTCCTTCAATTTCCTAGGCTCAAAGCTGTCTTTCAAGAAGATCCAAATACAATTGAGTCTCTCTGTTTTGTTGCAAGGAGACCTTGGTAGGGGCAACAAAACCAAGGGTTTAACAACTCTATGAACTTTCAAACCCCACCAAATTGGAACCCTTGGCAACAACCTTGGCCCCAACCACAAAATCCATTTCAATCATGGGTACAAGGCATGCAAAATCCTTATGGGAGATTTTCTCAATTTTATCAATATCCTCCATCTTTTCAAAACCAACAAGCTCCACAACTTCCAAATCGAAATCCACAACTATCATTGCCATTTCCACAACAATAACAACCTTCTCAACAGAATCCAAATTCTCAGCTCTTGCTTCCATTCCAACAGAAGCCAAATCAACTTCCTTCCCAGCCATTGCCAAACCCCAACAATAAAAACCCTCAAAATGCTTACATGGTAGAAGGTCAACAATTTCCTACCTATATGATTTTTCCTCTCAATGATGTACAACTCAGATCTGGTAGAGTTTTAGATAAATCTTCTATAGATGCCCAAAAGCAAAGCATTTCTGAGGAAGATTCTCTTGAAGCCAATAAAGGTTCTGAAACATCTCTTCAAAACCCAAGCACTCAGAAAGAAAAAGAAAAAGAGTTAACCCCCACAACTCCTATAGTGGAGCAACCTGCATATTCATTCACACCTCCTTTTCCTGAAAGATTACAAATTGACAAAGGGGTGGAAAAACAAATCTTGTTGCCTAACTATGATTTTCTAGATGAATTGAAGAATGTCTGTATCAAGATTCCCTTGTTACAGGCCATTAGAGAGATTCCTATTCTAGCAAAAACAATAAAGGAGTTGAGTCTTAAAAGACCAGGAAGGAAACCTAGAGATACAAGAAGAATCCACCTGGTAGGAAAATTTGCAGATATCATGATGGGAAAAATTACTATGCAAAAGTATGTAGATCCCGGTAGTCCAATTGTCAAAACACATATCAATGGGGTAGAAATTCCAAATACTTTGATTGATTTAGGGGCTTCTATCAACATCATGAGTAGACAGACTATGGAACAGCTGAAACTTCCTAATCTTCTTTTTACACCTACTTTACTGCAACTTGCAGATTGACCAATTATCAAACCAGATAGTGTATTAGAAGACACTTCGGTCTCCTTAGACTCTTGGGAATATCCAGTAGATTTCATGATTTTAACTCCCAAGAGTAGTTTAAGAGGACACCCTCTCATCTTAGGAAGACCTTGGCTAGCCACAGCTGATGCCTTTATCAGTTGTAGGTCTGGGGATATGTATATTTCTGATGGTAATTCGACAAAGAAATTCAATTTGTATCCTCC
>APFE031279648.1:12698-35350 GCA_000404065.3 Pinus taeda | reverse complement strand
AAAAAATTATTTTGCTGTAATTTTTTTGCTGAAATTTTCTTGCTGTAAAAAGGCTTTTTTCAGAAATAAAGAAGAGCTCTCAAACTGGTTTTCCCCAAGAGTTGTAGGGGGTTTTTCCAGGGCCACGTTGACCAAAAATATCAGTGTTTTAATGTGTTTTAATGGCTGTTTATTACTGCTGATTTTTATTTCTGCAATTTCCAGCATTCTGTAAATTTTCCAGAATTTGTGTTTTCAGCCAAATTTATTCTTTCCTGCTTGTTGAATGTATGGTTATGGGAAAGGGCATTTAACTACATGGGAGAAATAAGGAGAAACTGAAAACTGGGGTGGGAAAACAGAAATTTTAATAGTTGGGTAGAGGTACTCCAGGATTCAGATCGATCGAATGCTTAACCTGATAGTGCAAGGGTACCCCTGTGGATGAAGAGAAGATGTCCCTATATTCCTCCACGACCTTATCCACCTACTTCTGTTGCATGGAGGCACCCTTCTCGGGGGCCATGGATGTGGCCACCATCTTCCCCTTACTTTGAGAGTGAATCAGAAAGAAAATAAATTTATCAGTCTGGGAGATGATCTTATTTCATTGCTTAGCATAGATCAAAGAGATGGTGGTAGACGGGGCTACATGTGGTATCGTCTATAACTTATTACCCAAGGAAATAATAATATTGTGAGGCCTTGACTCATACACAATATGATGCTTCCACAAGTATGGTTGGCCTAATAATACATCACAAACTTCAAGAGGAGCAACATCACACAATACGTCATCCATGAAGGGCTTGATGTTGTAGGGAATGCGACACTGTTGGTTGACACAAAGATCTCATCCTTGGTGAAACCACCCGATGGTATATAGTTACGGTGTGGTGTGGTCAGTAGGCCCAACCACTTCACGACCTCTATTGAGATGAGGTTATTTTAGCTCTCGATGTGGACAATGAACTGCAATAGAGACCCCTTTACCCACATATGCAAGTGGAAGAGATGCTCCCCTTCCTCTCGATCTTCGGGCTCAATCTTTTGGATCTTGGTGGTGGCAACGGTTGCTTTGGGCTTCACATCAATAATCTATTTCCCTTTGTCATCCCCCTTGTCGGGTTCTAACTCAGAGTCATAATGTGCATCTAACTCTAAACCCTCCAGCTCAGCCAGCAGTGACTACTTGGCTTGACACTCACTTGTGTTGTCAGTGGAGCTCTTATGGAACTCATACCACTTTCCTGTGTCCTTGTTCACCTTCGTGGTGTTGTTCTTTGCTTACGACATTGGTGGGTTGTCCTGCATCACCCCGCCTTGGATTTATCCTTTGTTCTGTGGTTTGGGGTGCCTTTCCCTTGCTTCAAATTCACAGATTCAAAGTCTCGCTTCTTCTGTTTAAATTTATGCTCGATCTTGACAACATATCGATAGACGACACCAAGTGAGGAGATGCCCAAGAAGTCCATCTCGTACTAGATGTATTTGTGTAGATAGTCGTGGACTTGAGTACCAGATGTTGCTCATAATCCTTAATACCCAACCTCGTGCAATGGGTATGAAAAATATTTGTGAACTTCAACACATCTTGGTCCCTTCCATGCCATAGTGTGGTCCATTTTATGTACTTATTTTCATAGCTCTCAATAGGGTAATATTGTTCGCTAATGGAGTCTCAGATCAAATTCCAAGTGGGTGTGGCTAAAAATAGTGAAGGTTCCCTCTCATCCCTTTTCTCACAGTAGGTTTCCCACCATTTCTTGATGTGGAGGCGACTTTAAGGAGTGTAAAAGTAATATTTTTTCTTATTGGAAAAATCATGGACTAAAAAATATACTTCCAATAGATTTAACCATTTATCTACAACATTTGCATCTACCTGGCCTTCAAATATGGGAATTTCAAAGTTGAAGTGTACCTTAAAGGGAGTTGCACCTCCAAAGTGGTTGCTAGATGGAAATGCGTCACCTATGGGCATACGCCAAAGGATTTGGGCAAATTTTTCCATCACCACATTCCTTTGTCGCTCAAGGGCTTCTTCGAGCAATATTTTGAAAGGATCTCCTGCTCCCTCATCTTTTTTTTCTTCCGCCATGGGAGATCGGCGGGATCAGTGAGGCCAGTCTTGCAAAGTTTCAACCAGTTCAAGCCCTAACTACTTATACCCTAACCTTGTTGGGGACAAAAATATAGAAAGAGCATACCGCTCTGATATCACTGATCCATATTTATGAAGGAACGAAATGAAATACATATATAAACATAACCAGAGAGATAAACAAAAACATAGAGATATAGCAAAAACAGAACTTCAATTCATTAATAACAAAGTGTTGAAAATGGTTTACATGCAGAATGGAAATAAACTAGCTCAAGCAATGTAGCGTATTTCTTAGAAGAGATGTGGCAGCTAAATCCTTCTGAAATGTGTTACAGTGAGGCTCGAAGGTTATTTATTATTGAAAAACAATGGGAAACCCTAAACATCCAAAAACCTAACCCTAGGGGATGAAGCAACAAAAATTGTGGGCCCCATTGGGGTAAATTGGTACATCAATTTCCCAGGGTCATAACTTGGCATACGATTTCTGTTTGAAGAGCACGATACCTCGTTAGAAAGATCTATTCGAGGACTACAAATGTGATGTGAAAATTCATGTTTTCCTATATTCTAAGAAAAAGTCGTTTAGGGCCTCAAAACGGCTTCGAAAGTTTGGGACCTGAAAAACTGTCAAAAATAATAAATTGTGCTACAATTAAGGAAAGTGAAAGAAATAATGGTGGGGGTCCAAGTGGAATAGGCAGGTGGCCACAATATCCACATGGATCAAGTGATTAGCTTAATTTTGATTTATGAAGTGTTTCATGTTTCATTTCCATAGTTAGTTCATTGAATTGTATTCTGAAATATACCAAAACTAAGTATTGTTGTAAGAAGGTTTGGATCTTGAAGTTAGAACAACTTAAATATGACCTTATTTGCAACATTTGTGGGTAGAATAAGATATTATTCAATGATGGATTTGTCCTTTATTTCATTTCACTAGCATCAATAGATAGTTTAGGTAGATCATACTACAAATGATCTAATCTTGCACATATAGATTTTGCATGTCACAAGCTTAGGTACCTTGTATTGATGATAAAATATAACCAAATTTATACATATAAATTTATTAACACATACAAGGAAGGTGGATATGTTAATAGTGCATTTGTTAAGGGATTGATAAACCATGATGCTTTGCACTATAAGCATGCCCCCCCTTGACAATCACACACTAGCTCACTCAACTCACTCCACAACTTATATTAGTTGATTTCCTTAGCTCAAAGAAAGTTGAATTATTCATAAGCATCAAGAATAATGGAGGAACAAGTGTTTGCCCTAGGTCCTTAAAGTTCAAAGATTGATAAATATTTGGCAATGCCCCTTGCTCCTAATGTTCTAGAGCAGCAAGTGGAACCCAAGAAAGGGGAAAATGAATTAGAATCGATAATGGAAAACCCAAATTCCATGATAAATGGATGAAGGATACCCATAAAGATAAATACCCTTCTCCTAATGTCATCATTATCCTGACAATTGCATGATGTAGCTCTCTAGGTTGGATTACTAGTAAGAGTATGTTATTTTTTATATGACCATGGACTATGTTTTCTTTCCAAGGAAAACCTAATGGGGAGACCAAAGGAATGCTTCCTAATATTCATGGATGAGATCATTAATAAACTGATAGGTATGAACTAGTGTGCTTGACCAAACGGGATTCAAATTAGGCACCTACTAGCATGGAACTAGCCAAATGTCCATCAACATAGACAACAACCGATTCAACTTACCCCTTAGGCATGCCATGGACTATGATGCCTTAATGATCCTTTTATTTTAGCTATTTGTAGCAATGATTATACTCTAATAAAATAATCTTTATCTCAACTTACTCCTTATAACACACAAAAGTACACACAAAGTTTGCCTTTTTGAAAAATGAAAATGTACATGTCTGATAATATTTTATTAAAATCAATATAAATCTATCTTAATTATGAATTTATCAAACAAGTACAAAATTGTAAAATGTTTTAAAAAATTCAAATTAAAATAAATTTACATTAGTGTATTAAATATATGTATTTCAGAAAATCTTATATATATATATATTATATATATATATATATTATATATATATATATATATATTATATATTTATTTTTTAAAAATCTATCTTTTGTTTTTTAATTTTTTTAATGAATTAATTGTACGAATTATTTATAATGTTAAAAAATAATTATCAATATTCCCTCCGTACTCCGTAGTAAATTCAAACTCACTTTTTTAAATGTCATAAACCTAACTTATTAAATCATATAATGAGCCAAAAATTACCACCTCATGATATTTTGTAATTAAGTATTATTTTCTTCGAATTGAATTGAATTGAATTTTATTTTATTGAATATAGTTTTAGTTTATTTTATTTTTATTTTTATTTATTTTTAGTTACGTTGTGTTTAGATCGGGGTCATCTCTAATGTTGGATGGAAGTACAATCTACTCCCCAGTGGGATGCTATCACTAGGATTGTGTGAAGTTTGTTTGAGCTTGGAAACCTCTTGGGATAGTTTAATTCCCCCAAAGGTGGCTTCCATCCTCAACCCATCCCCACGATATTTAAACTAGTGACCTAGTGGAGACTAAATCCCACACAAACTAATTAGTCCACACCTCATTAGTCAATGTTACTTTGAATCCTACCACTTGAATATTTAGCTGCATATATTGTTTTTAAATTTATCGACATCATCTAATAATAAAAAAGTGATAGTATTACTACAAAACAAAAAGATTCATTTTTAGTATTACTTTTATTCTAAAATTGTGCCCATAAAATTGACTTTGACATGTGAAACTTTATGATAATATTAGGTTTGGAGTATCCCTTAAAACTGCATTTGTTTGGCTAAAAGTTTGCATTCTTTGGACGTAAGGAAACAAGTTAACTATCCAAGGCCCAGAGACATCTGGAAATAGTGAAATCATGCCCCCTTACGAACTATTAGCAAGTAATTCTAGGTGGTGTGATTTTCCTTAACTAGCCCTGATGAGCCAACCTATATTCACGTATAGCAACCAGTGATGGTTGTCCCCACTATTAATTTGACAACTGAATTATGATAGATTTTCCTATCGTTTCAAATTTTTTTTTGATAATATACGTTAGTAGATTACTTACTAAGTTTATATATATACATATGTGTGTGTGTGGACTCTTCAAGTGCATTGACATTAATTTAAATAGTTGGGAAGTAAGTTTTAATTTTTATTTTTATTTGGATTTGAATTTAAATATTTAATAAGATAATTGGACCATTATAGCATACTTAAAAGGGTAGGTATCCTTAAGATAAAGATGACTCTCGTGGGTGTATCAGGATGTCTTGACCCTAGGGTGAATTATGAGTTTCATATAAGGTGTTTGCTTGCGCGCCACTAACAGCTACCATAGGTTTCATAACAGTAGCAAGCTTGACATGAACTTGGGCTTTGTCGAGAGAACTTGAACCTATTAATCATTCCCCTAGATTTGCAAAAATAAAAAATAAAATAAAATAAATAAATAATAATAATAATAATGATAACTTTAAAGTTCTAGAATTTCATAGATTTGGGACATATGATTAAGGTTTTTATGGCAAAATGATTCACCTATCCTTTTATGTAAAACTTGCTTCTCCAACTTTGTTAGTTTTAAACTGATATATTATGACAATGATTTAGTTGTTGGATAATTCCCCTTGCATAATGGTGTAAATGGTTTTGTTGTCACTTGAGTTGGCCCTACTAAGGTTGCACCGAGCATGGGTATTTTGCATTCAACAAATATCTCTTAAGCAGAATATTTTGGTGAGGATTTAGATGTAGGTTCACATGGGTATTCCAATCATAGTACTCTTCTATTTGTTCACTCCATCTCATAAATATTTGATTATTTTTATATTTCAGTTATCTCATTGATGTTTATAGGATGTCAAACCAACTTTTCAGACACATTATCTGAAATTTTAATTGACTGAGATTACCCAATGTCTCTTTTGAATACAAGGGATACAATAATCTGGTTGTTATTAGTAACATTGTGGGCAAGTTTAGTGTTATGAGTAAATAAAATCAAATAATGACATCGTCGACGTAAACTTAACTTTGCATTCATGTGCATCTAAGCAAAGGTCTCCCCAATCCAATTTTCCCTAAATGTGAGATCATAATCCAACATAATGACCAAACAAGGGTGATAGCCACAATGCAACATAGTCCCTACCTCCATTGCTAATTAATTGATTAAAGGTTGTGCGGAGTGCAAAAAAAACTCCACACAATGAATGCTCTCCGCACAATGAAATCTCTTTCCACAAAGCTCTTTATAGAGTGAAAACTCGTTGCACTCTGAGAAAATAATAATATCTTTTTTCACATTTATGTTGGTTTCATAAAATTGATCTTTCAAAGGCCTATGACAAGATCAGTTGGATGTACTTGTGTCTTTTGATGACTCAATCGGGGTTTGACATTGGTTTTATTAATTGGGTCATGGGTTGTATCTCAAATGTGAGTTTTGCAGTTCTTATTAATGGTGTTTCCTCTCCCTTTTTCTCCAGTCGGTGGAGCCTCCATCACAGATGCCCTCTGCCCCCCCTTTTGTTCATCTTTGCAGTCCAAGGGTTAAGCCAACTGATTCACGCATCCATCAGAAGGGGAGAGTACAAAGGAATTGAAGTTGATATAAACCTATTTATTACTCATCTCCTCTTTGTTGACGATATCCTTTTGTTTTGTGATGGATCAAGGGGAGACTTATCTCAGCTGAAACTAGTATTGGACTTATTTCTTAAAGCAACTGGGATGAGTATAAATGCCCAAAAATCCTTTATAGCACACAATGGGCTCTCGGGGGCAGAGATCAATAGAATCTTATCATTTTTCCCTTTTGAAATTAATCCTATGTCAAAAAGCCTCAAATATTTGAGTTTTTTCCTTAAGCCCGATTCCTACAGAAAAACTGACTAGAAACGGTTGGTTGCAAAAATTAAAAAGTGAGTTAAGCGTTGGAGCTACAAGTGTTTATCAAGGACATGGCACCTGGTTCTTATAAAATCTGTCTTAATTGCAATTCCAGTATACTGGATCTCTCTAACATGGGTTACAAAAAGAGTGCTTGTACAGATCAAGAAGTTTATGGTCGCTTCTTATGGGCAGGTTCGAAGGAAGATGAAGTTCTTCCATAAGTTTCTTGGGAGAAAATTGCTCACCCAAAGGATTGGAGAGGGTGGGGAATTAAGGACCTTACAAACTTTTCACGCTCATTGGTGGTAAAATCTAGGCGGCACCTTCTAACTAAGGACAATCTTTGGACATCAGTGATAAAAAGGAAATATATTGATCTAATGGCTATGGATGGTTGGTTGCACAACCCAGAAAATAATTCTAAAAACTCTTCGGTCATTTGGAAGGCCAGCATAGAATCATTTGATCTTATTGTTGAAGGTCTTTCCTAACATGTTGGGGATGGAACTAAGCTTCGGGTGGGGGTGGATCCCTAGGTGGGCTGTTGTGAAGACTACACTCTTCCATGGGATTTGAGGGAGTATCTCAGTGCTTAGGGCATTTATTATCTTAATCAAATTGAAAATGAGGAAAACACTTCGTTTTGGAATCAGGGCTAGAAGTCGTCTGAGGACTTAAACCTTGAGCCCTAGTGGGGTGTTGTCTGGAATGCCTATACCAAGGAACTACAGAGAATAAATGTTATAATTAGGGACAGGGCAAACAAACTCTGGTGAGTTCATTCCCCCATTGGCCTTTATGCTTCGAAGTTTGGTTATAATCTTCAAATGAATAGAAGGGTTAGTGGGGATCGGAGGTAGTGGCACAAGCCACTTTGGAAATTAGGTTGCCCTGCTAAATCTAGACTTTACTTATGGTGCACACTAAAGAACAAAGTGCCTACTCGGGATAACTTGTAGAAAAGGAACAAGCACGAGCCGAGATGGTGTTTTTTATGCAAAAAAATTGAAGAAAATTCATCACACTTATTCTTAAGTTGCCTCTTTACTATAAAAACTTGGGAGATTTTCCTGAATATATTAGATATCAAACTCAATTAGCATGGTTCTACTCTGGTGGAAGCTTGGCAAAATTGGTGGTTTAATTCAAAAGAAGATCGTTTAAGGAACATACCCCCAATTATCTATTGGGGTACATGGCTGGCCTGGAACAAAGGAATTTTTTAGGATCAAGTTTTTGCGCCTTTTCCAATTGCAGTGCCATGTGCCTCCATTTTTTATTCGATTTCTCAAACCACTCCCTCTTTGATACAAAGGAACATATGCAAAGAAAAAAATTAGACCATATGTCCCATGGGCCTTTTTTGATGGTGCCTCTGATGCAAAAGATAGATGTGGGGTTGGCATTATCATTCATGTTAATGAACATAGATCTCTCAAAGCCTCTATGGGAATTAGTACGGGATCAAACAACTTTGCATAATTACAAACTCTTAAACTCCTTTTGTGTTGGTTGAGATGGATGGGGATTGACTCAATTCATATTTTGGGTGACTCTATGAGTGTGATAAATTGTACAAACAATGTGCAGCGATGTCAAATCTAACTTTGGTTCCTACTTTAGAAGAAATCTCATTCATAAAATTTGGTCTTGTTGATTTTTATGTTTGTCACATTTACAGGGAGAGGAATGCTTAAGTGGATTTCCTTTCTAAAAAAGGTTTACAATAGGCTTTGGACGTTTGGCATATAACGGAATCGGTGAATGGGCAGGGCATTGATTCAGATCAACCGCCATATGTATAATGGCCCTGTCGGATGTGGTTTATTTTTGCTCTTGCAGCCACTGTGTTTTTGGGTTGTATAGGACCATATTTCAGTTTTATATATGTTGTGTTAAAATGTTTTTTTATTATTATTATTTTCTATTGTATATGTCCTTCTGACGATGATAACTTTGAACAACTAATTTTTGATATGGAAGGGTTGTTTTCTCTGATGCTCGGAGAGACCCAGTTATATGGTACCGTACTTCTTATAAGTTTTCCTCTATGCTTTTTGGTATTGAGTAAGTGATGTTTTTCTCCACTTTTCTTAGTATGTTGCGTTTTCACTTTCTACTTATTGTGGATCCACAATCTTGATCTTGAATGCTTTATTGCATCTACCTATGCAACTTTTTATTCTCTTAATAAAAATTTCAACTTTTCCCTTTGGAAAAAAAAATGTTGCTTTCATATATAATAGTATAAGCTAAATAATAATGTTTAACATGCATCAAATTATTATAATAAACACTGAGTAAATAATAATTATTTGCTTTCATCCATTGTGTGGAGGAAGCTTTCAACCTTTCAGTATGTGGACTCGTGTTTGGTAGACAGAGTTTATTTCAATTACATTTGTCATGGAATTCGTGTAGGGTTTTGTGTGTGTGTTCGGATTAGCTACGATATGGTGTACTACTGTGATTACACGGTGTATCCTAACCTTCGATATCAGGATTGGTGCATGAATGGGCATGTGCCATGTGGGTGATGGGTAGCATTGTTGGTTGATTCAGCCATTGTGCGGAAGATTATTGTGCAGAAGTTCAACTCATTGTGCGACCTCCACACATTGAACTTCAATGAACTTCTGATGGTTTTCCACAACTTGGGAGAGTAGTGTTCCCTAAAAGATTGCCAGAATATGATAGTAGGTAATGAATCCAATGGTGATGGATATGTGAGATTCGATGAAATTTTTATTATGATGACACCTTCAAATTTATCCTCTTAGACAAGGATCCTGACATGACATGGCTAGACTGAGTGGGCACAACAAAGAAAAGCAAAATGTGTAAAATCTAATCTTTTAGGTAGAGGAGACGAATACATCTATGCATAATCGACTTTGTTTCTCCAATTTCTCATGTTGCATGTAAAGAGTTTGTTTGAAGATAATCACGAACATAAGCAAAAGGAGAACAATATTGTATGGTTCCCCATAACCAGTAATATACAATTTGGATACAACATTGGTCTTTAACTTTTGACTTAACAGAAAATATCGATATTAAAATAAAGGCAACAGAGCTAAAGTGGAAACACTACTAATGCATCTGAAGTAGAATAGGTGGATATAAATACCTTTACTCCCTACCTATGTGTAAGCTAAAAATAAAAAGATTGCAGGTTTTTTCTCCATGTGCGCAGAACTTGTAGTGAAACAAAGACTTTTTCTCAACCCAAAGCTTACTTGTTTGTCAAATCACCACATGACTTTCACCAAATTGAAATTATAACAATATTGAGTTTGGTTTGTAAATGAACTTATTAATAAGTAAATGATATTTGAGGTTGATCATGGGCTTAAATTGACACTAAAATTTAGTTATTAATTTCCGAAGGAGTTTAAATATAAGAATTATATAACATTTGAACATTGGCACTATAATTAAATGTAACCAGTTGATCGGTAAGTCAAGTTATGTGATTGTTGGGATTCGCAAATGATCGCAAAGCCCATGTTGAAAAAAATATGAGTTGTAATTGAAATTCTACGCAGGAGTGGTTTATAGCAGATTCAAAGTTGGTGTACAAGTTTGGTGCAAGGTTTCAACAGAACTTGAAGGGAGCAGAGGAGAAAGAATCCAAGGTGGGAGCATTAGCGAAACAATTTACCCAACACCCAATTCAGCAGAGACAATGGAAGTAGTTTCAGTAACAACACCAATGAAGGAAGGAAATAGTTCTTTTCATAACAAGAACACGACCTTCTGCGATTCGAGCATGTGATCATTATCGAGTGAAAATTGTTGAAAATAACAACAAGAAATGCTAAAAATAGAAATGCCAAAAAAGAATATTCCAATTCTAATTTGTCCTTGAATTAAAATTTGAATTAATTATCACCAGTTGCTTGAAAAATAATTAATTAATTCATCATGGATTAATTAATTGGAGAAATTCAAGACAGAAGTCTTTCTGAAGTCATGCAACATTTATCCCTTAAATTAATGAGATTATCGCTTAATTAAGGAGATAAGATTGAGTTGTAATTAGTTAACTCAGTTTACTGAGTTAAGTCCAGTTAAATTAATTCCAAACTATTTGAGGAATTAATAGTGAGTTTACAGTCAGTTGATGCATGCATGCACTCAACAAGTGTATTCTAGTTAACTGAAGATTCACTCATTAGAAACTCATGCATGTCTCTTCTGAGAAAGACCCAGTTGAGATTAAAGGCAGGGACAATTTAATATCAGTTGCATGTGTTTACCTATAAAGGAAACATAAGCATGCAGTCAAGGCATAGGTTCCTTGAGGATTGCGCAGTTCTGACAATGTGTTAGAGTAGGGTGTGAGATCAGTGTGAGTGATCAGTGTTCCACTTGGTTGAGAATCTTCCACTTGGTAATAAGAGGATCACCCAGGGAAAATTGCACAAGGAAATAGGAGGCTTGGAGGGCAGAGGAGAAGGCTTGTGAGAAGCCTAGATTTCCTGTGAGCATCCAGGAGGATTGTATTGAGAGCTGGCTAGCTGTGAGAGCTAAGGCTTTGTGTAATTCTAATGTATTTCCACCTTGTATGATAATACAGATACTGAGGTTTTTAGTTGAGGCTTTCCCTTGAGTATTTTCATGTGTTCTCACGAGTATTGTGCATTGATTCATTCTTATTTTGGTTATATGTTTTTAGCTTGATCTTGTTCAAATATTTTAAGCTTCTGCAAAGTTGATGGTAGAAGCAGGTTATAGTATTTTGCTTTAGTATATTCCAATATCGGGTTAACCTATAGCAGATTCTCTACATGGTCTTAGAGCTAGATCAGTAGAGAGCATAATTTCTACATGGTATCAGAGCCAAGTTTATCAGAGCAAAGGTTATCGGAGCTGTGAACAGTATACTGAGAAGAGAAATTTGAAGTTTGAAGTTCGGGGTTGCAGGTGAAAACCGAATTCTGATCATACTTCAAAGTTAGTCAATGGCATTCTATGGCTTGAGAATCGGGTATGCCTTGGATGGTAGCTCGAATTACATAGCATGGAAAGATCGCATGGAGGTCTTATTAGAAGATAATGGTTTGAAGTATTTCATTGATCAAGAAAACCCAAAGCCGGCTTCAACTAATGCACAAGAGTTGGCTAAATGGAAGAAATGTGTGGTGAGGGCGAGATAGATCATCCTTGAGGGAGTTCGGGACCATATTGTCTCGAGTCTCAATGGGAAGGATACTCCATATTCAATGTAGAAGACATTGAAGGACCTCTACCATAATAGTAGCGACCAGAGGAAATTGGCATGCAAGGATAAGCTTCGAAGAATCAAGATGGACAAGGGCGATACTATTTCCACATATCTGAACAAGCTCACCACCTGTAGAGATGAGCTTGGAAGTGTGGGAATAACTACTATCGATGATGATATGGTGAGCCTCGCTCTCCTTAGCCTTACAAAGAGCTGGAATAGCTACCAGGACTCTGCGAATGGAAGGGAGAAATTGTCGGATTGGGAACGACTGTGGCTGGATCTTATGCAGGAGGAGATCAGGAGGAGCATATGAGATGGTTCTTCGTCCAAGGATGATGATGAAGAAAATCTGGCCTTAGTAGGTAAGGCAGGAAAAGGGAAGGGGAAGGTTTCCCATTCCGAATCGAATTCTTCTCATGGAGAGAAGAAGGGTGACAATTCTAAAGTGAGATGCTTTAATTGTCACGAGATGGGACATTATGTGAATAATTGCCCATTGAAGAAGTCCAAGAAGGGATCCTCGGAAGGAGTGGAAGGTGAGGCATTAGCCTTTTAGTTTGAAATGGACTTTACCCTCATCGCATGCATGGTGTCATCGATGATGGGTTGTGGTTGGTATCTTGACAGTGGAGCCTCAATCCACATGACCGGTGATAAAAGTTTATTCAATAACTTGGAGGAGAAAGACCTCAATATGCACATAGAGATGAGTGACGACAGAAGGTATAGTGTTTCAGGAGTGGGCACGGTAACTTTTCAGAGGGAGCATGGACCTCCTATCACCTTGACTGTTGTGAAGTGTGTGTCAGGACTGAAGAAGAACTTGGTATCGATCGTGATGTTGGAGGACAAAGGCTATGATGTGTTTTTTAGTAAGGGAAATGTTTTCCTGATCCAGGTGGATATTGGTGGCCACCCGCTAATTCCACTTGGATCCCCACCAGTTCTTCTTTCAATTTTCCAGTTTCCTTAATTATAGCACAGTTTACTATTTTTAGCAGTTTTTCGGGTCCTAAACTTCGGAAGCCGTTTTGAGGCCTTAAACGACGTTTTTTGGGAAATCTACCGCTACCAATTTTCTATCTAAAATTGTCTTTTTCGTCGTAGACCTCACAGAGATCTTTCCAACGGGCTATCATGAGCGTCAAATGGAGATAATATGACCAATTCGTGACCCCGGGAAGTTGGTTGTCCAACTCACCCCAACGGGGCCCACAAACTCTTCATGTTACATCTCCTCGGGTTAGGGTTTTGGTTGTTTATGGTTTTCTCTTATTGTTCAATAATAAAAAAAGCCCTTGAGCCTCATTGTAAGACAGTTCAGAGGCAAGTAGCCACCACATCTCTTCTCAGAGATAAGCTACCATTGCCCTAGCTGGTTTATTTCCATTTCTGTTTTTAAGCATATTTCAGTATTTTACAGTAATGAAATGAAGTATTATTTCCGTTGCATATCTGTATTTATGGTTATCTCTGTATTTTATTGCGTTCTTGATTAAATTCGGATTAGTGGTATTAGAGCGGTCTGCTTTTCTTCTCTGTTTTTCTTTGCATGTCCCCAACAAGGTCAGGATATAAGGAGTTAGGGCTTGAACTGGTCGAACCTTTGCAAGACCAGCCTCACAAATCCCGACGGCCTCCCATGGAGGATGAAAAGAAAGATGAGGGAGCAGGAGATCCTATCAAAATCTTGCTCGAAGAATCCCTCAAGCGACAAAGGAACGCGATGATGGACAACTTTGCCCAAATCCTTCAGCGGCTACCCAGGGGCGACGCATCGGCTTCCAACAGCAACTCTGGAAATGCCACACCATTTAAGGTACAAGTTAATTTTGAAATCCCCATATTCGAGGGTCAGATAGACGCAGATACCGTCGATAAATGGTTAAATGTGCTAGAGGGTTATTTTTCTGTTCATGATTTTTCCAGTCGGGAAAAGATTATTTTCGCACTTCTTAAAGCAGCCCCCCATGTCAAGGATTGGTGGGAAACCTACTGTGAGCATAAGGATGAAAGTACAGGCTCACTATATTCAGTCGCACCGACTTGGAATTCATTCTGGGATGCCATCAAGGAGCAGTACTACCCTGTCAGAAGGTATGAGGATCAATACATAAAGTGGACCATGCTGCAGCAGGGAAGGGACCAAGACGTACCAGAGTTTACCAATATTTTCCATACCCTTCGCACAAAGTTGGGTATCAAGGATACAGAGCAGCATTTGGTACTCAAATACCGTGGCTGCCTACACAAGTACATCCAAGAAGAAATAGAATTCCTGAACATCTCCTTGCTCAGCACGGCATACTGATATGTCGTCAATCCGAAACAAGGGAAAGTTGCCCCCAAACTACAGAACAAAGGACAATGCCAAGGCGGGGTAGCCCAAGACAACCTGCCAAAGCTGCAAGCAAAGAATAGCACCGTGAAGCCAAAAAAGGACACAGGAAAGTGGTGTGAGTTCCATAAGAGCTCCACTCACAACACAAGTGAGTGGCAGGCCAAGCAGTCACTGGTGGCCGAGCTAAAGGTTTCAGAATCAGATGCATGTTCCGACTTTGAGTCAGAACTCAACAAGGGGAATGACAAAGGGAAGCAGATTATCAATGCGGATCCCAATGCCATCATTGCCACCACGAAGATCCAGAGGATGAGGAGCGTCTCTTCCACTCCCAGATGTGGGTAAAGGGCTCCCTGCTACTGTTCATTATCGACAACAGGAGCCAAAAGAACCTCATTTCGGTAGAGGTCGTGAAGCAGCTAGGCTTACCGACCACAACACATCCACAACCATACATCATCGTGTAGCATCACCAAGGATAGGATCTTCGCGTAAGCCAGCAATGTCACCTTCCATACAACATCAAGCCCTTCACGGATGAGGTATTATGTGACGTTGCTTCCCTTAATGTTTGTGATGTATTATTAGGACAACCATACTTGTGGAAGTGACATGCTATGTATGAATCAAAGCCCCGTGTTGTTATTATTACTTTTGGAAATAAGTTGTACAGGATATCGGAGGTAGCACCGCCTACCGCCATCTCTTTGGTTACAGCAAAATAATGCAGTAAGCTCATTTCCAAAACTGGAAAATTTGTTTTCCTAATGATACGACCTCAAGGAAAGAAGAATATGGTGGCCACGAACTCCAGACAAGGCCCCTCCGCATGACAACTACAGATGGACAAGGTTGTGGAGGAGTACAAGTACATCTTCACCTCCCCCGTAGGGGTTCCTCTGCACTGTGAGGTCAAGCACTTCATCGATTTGACCCCAGGTGCATCGCTGCCCAATGGACCAATCTATCGACACTTCGTTCAAGAGAACGATGAAATCAAGAGGCAGATTCAAGAGTTATTGCAGAAAGGTCACATCCGTCCAATTTCATCGCCCTGTGGGAGCCTGATCGTGTCGGTACAGAAAAATATGGGACTTGGAGACTCTATATTGACTATCAGACACTGAACAAGATCACTATCCATAATAGGTACCCAATCCCATGGATTTGTGACCTCTTGGACCAACTGAAGGGGGCAAAATATTTCAGCAAGATCGATTAGAAGTCAAGATATCACCAGGTACCAATCAAACCCTTTGATGTGTGGAAGACTTCCTTCAAAGCCAAGAAGGGCCTTTTCGAATGGTTGGTTATGCCTTTCGGATTGACGAATGATCCTGCAACCTTCATGAGGCTAATGGATGGCATCTTGTGGCCATTCACCAACTCATTTGTAGTGGTATACTTGGATGACATCCTGATGTTCAACCATAGTTAGGAAGAGCACCTCCACCACATTTGGCAGGTTCTCCAAACACTACGGCAACACAAGTTATGTGCCACTTTGGATAAATGCACTTTTGGCATGACCCGGGTTCAGTATCTAGGATACATTATTAATGAACGGGGGGTGAATGTGGATCTAGCCAAGATCCAAGTCATTTGGGATTGGCAATCTCCAACCACTCTGACAGAGCTTCACAGCTTTCTAGGTCTTGCCAACTTCTACCACAGGTTCGTGTTGGGATTTTCTCATATCACTTGGCCCTTGAGTCAAGTCACCAAAGGACGAGCGAAAGAAAAATTATTTTGGTCTGAATCTCAACAGAAGACATTCACATAGTTGAAACATCGCCTCTGCTTAGCACTAGTGCTCGCATTACTAGATTTACAACAACCATTTGAGGTTGAGACAGATGCCTCTGACTATGCTATTAGGGTATTCCTTACTCAACATGAGCATCCAGTGGCATATCACAGTGAGACACTTTCAGACACAGTCCGAAAGTATCCCACTTATGACAAAGAGATTTATTCCATTTTGCAGGCTTGCCGACAATGGAAGCATTACATTTTGGGGAAGGAAACGATCATCCACACAGACCACCAACCGTTGTAGTTCATACAGACCCAAGGGAAATTGCAGAATGATCACCATCAGAAGTGGTCTGCATACCTGCAACAGTTCCATTTGAATATCAAGTATAAGAAGGGTAGCACCAATATTGTTGCAGATTGCCTTAGTCGACCACCGATCATGGCGTTAACCACTGTGCTCAACTCTTGTGGGCACGAGACTTCTGATTGGCCACTTCTCTACAAAAGAAACCCAGAATTTGGCCACACATACCAGACACTCTTGGAGGGTCAGCATGTTCTAGATTTTCACCTCCAGGATGCCCTGTTATGCCACCTGGGTCACCTTTGTTTTCCTTCAAGCAAGCATGCCAAGATTATCTGGGAATCACACTACAGTTGGGCTACTAGGCATTTCGGGGTTGAGAAAATGGTGGAAGTACTACAAAATTATTTCTATTGGCCGAATATTTGACAAGATGTCAGGAAGTACATCAGATCATGCACTGCTCGCTCCATTGCAAAACTGACCATCAATAATCAAGGCCTCTATACCCCACTACCTACCCCTAGTCGACCTTGGGAATCCATCTCCATGGATCACATGTCAGACCTTCCTTCTACTAAGCATGGAAACAACTATGTTTTTGTGGTGGTCGACAGGTTCTCGAAGATGGTCATTATAGCGATCTGCAAGAAGAATATCACAATAGAAGCCACTGCTAAAATCTTCTTTGAACGAGTGTGGGTACACTTTGGGATCCCACAGTCTATCATATTAGATCGAGATAGCAGGTTCCTCAGTACATTTTGGTCCAGTCTTTGGTCAATGCTGGACACCAAACTCACTAAGTCCACAGCCTTCCATCCTCAAACTGATGGCCAAACAGAGGTTGTGAACAGGATGATCATGCACATTCTGCACATGTACAACTCAAAGAATCCACGCACATGGGACGAGAGCCTCCCCTATGTTAAACACAGCTACAACTAGGCTCTCCACAGCTCGACTGGCCACAACCCTTTTCAAGTGGGCTTGGGATTCCAGCCACTATGTCCCATTGATGTGGCCATGCCCTTTGTAGCTACTCACGCAGATCAGGCTCATGTCCAGTCTGAAATAGATAAGTCAGACAACTTCATTGAGCACATCCAACATATTCACCAATAGGTCCACGACATTCTGGAGAAATCAAATGCCAAGTAAAAGCAGCGACATGATCAACATTGGGTGCCACACAAGTTTCAAGTGGGCGACAAAGTCTGGTTGCATTTGCAAAAGGAATGCCTTACCGAAGCCTATCGGAAACTCATACCACTCCAAGGCTATGGGAGATAATGCATTTGAGCTTAGCATTCCCCCATTCCTTGGCTTGCACCTAGTGTTCAATGTGGACCGCCTTCGACCATACTTTCCACCATTACTAGACACATCGGACATTGCAAAATAGCTCACACCTACATAGTTAAATCCAGATTTCATGGAATAAGCTGAAACTGATCGAATCATGGACACACAGATCAAGCACACTCGCCAACAGAATATCCAACTGTATCGAATTGTCAAAGTAGGCCAACTCCTTCACCAGGGCAAGTGGCTCACCAGGGACCAAGTTCAGCAGAAGTTTCCTCATCCCATGGAGGAACTCAACACAATGGGGACCATTGCTTCCTAAGGGGGGAGGAATGATCCTGGTGGATATTGGTGGCCACCCACCAAGTCCTCTTGGAGCCCCACCATTGTTTCTTTTAGCTTTTCATTTTCCTTAATTGTAACACTATTTACTATTTTTAGCAGTTTTTTGGGTCTTGAACTTCCAGAGTCGTTTTGAGGCCCTAAACGATGTTTTTTGGGAAACCTAGGTGCAACATGGGACCATGAACCAATGTTTCTCTTCCCAAAGTTATAGTTCTTGTATAGATCTTTCTAACGAGATAATGTGCGCGTCAAACAGAGATCGTACGTCAAAGTTACGACCCCAGGAAGTTGATGTACCAATGTACCCAAACGGGGCCCACATTTTGGTGTTTCATTTTCTAGGGTTTGGTTTTTGGATGTTTATGGTTTTCCATTGTTTCTAAACAATAAATAGGCCTTCGAGCCTCATTGTAAAATAGTTCAGAGGCAGGTAGCTGCCACATCTCTTCTCAGAGATAAGCTACCATTACCATAGCTAGTTTATTTCCATTTCTGTTTGTAAGCTTATTTCAGTATTTTACAATAATGAAATGAAGTATTATTTCTATTGCATCTCGATATGTGTGGTTATATCTGTAAAAATTTTTGTTCATATTTAAATCTAGATCACTTAGCTATTTTCTTTGTGTTCCTTTAGTTAGATCTTTTCATCAAACAAAATCAAGAAAAAACAAAAACAAAAGAGGACACATATGTAGGCTCTTAGCCAGGGAAAAGTCCCTCCATGGGGAAACCTAAAAACAATAATCTTCTTAGAAACTGCTTCAAAAGAGATACAAAGACCCAATCCTCAAACCAAGTCCTTCTCCCAATACCAATTCAACCCTTCCTCAAGTCTTTGAATTTGCACCAAACTGCTACACACTGCAACTTCGTCTTGCCATCTACAACACTTCTACTCAACCTGCAACTTCGGCCTTGCAGCTCCTAAAGAAACCCTAACACATCATCCTTATGGGACCTTCCAAGAGCAAGATATCTCTTCCTAAGGTCAATGAGATCTAGACAAAGTTTACTTCCCCCCAGCTACAATTTTTTGCACTTCATCCTACTACAACCTGAACCTGCAAATTCTGCTTCTTTTTGCAACCCAGAAACCCTAGAATTTCACACATGTGAGAGAGATAGAGCCAAAAACCCAAGAAATAGTGTCCTTCTTCCTTCTTCATGACCTTCACTCTACTTCTTGCAACTTCCCATCTATAGATCGAACTCTTTCTTAGGATATCGAACCTGTGTGTGAGTGTGTCTCCAAATGAATTCAAATTGCTCTTTATATAGCCTTCTCAAGGGTCGAATCCCTCCTTTAGGTTGAATTGAAGATCCTAGGGCCAACTTGTACTCTTAGAGATTCCAAGACTTTCTAGACTAAAAAATAATTCTTTTTACAATTACAAATTGCTAGGAAGGGTCTTATAAACATGATGTTGACTCCTTTGACTAATGACAATAAATCCTAAGGCCTAACAAACCCTAGAAGTGCGAAGAACATGCTTTTACCTAAAATACAGTCAATAATGAGAATGAAACCCATGCTTTAATAATAATAAAAATCTATTTTTCTTTTTCTTGTTTATTACATAGGATACATATTGAAATGACCACAACAATTATGAAGACCGAAACTAGTTACATTTGTCAACAATACTATCATCCAGAGTCCAAAGAATAATTTCCAACGATAAATTTGCACATAGAAACCCTAGATAATCAAAAATTCCATACAACAGCTACAAATAATAAACATTTATCAAATATAATGAACACTTACAAAATAGAATGGATGTACAAGTCCTATATTTCTCCAAAATGACATCTCCAAAGCCAAGAAATAGCTCAATTACCAAAAATCCACCATAGATCACATCTCCACAAGATACAAGAGCACAATTTAGATAGGAAGAGTTTCTCTAAGAGGATCATAAATTTCACAAGTGATGATGATCAAATGAAGTGTGCCTATCCTCTACTTATATGAGGATTAAGACAAGTAATTATGTCTATGAAGCCCCTAAAAATAAGTTAAATCACTAAATGACCTTGGGTTACAAGCCAACCCATTAGCTAACATGAAATTAAGCCTAACTTTCCCACACATGTGACTTGTAACCTCTTTAATGCTGATGTCATCAATCATAAATTCTCTGAATGTCGTTTCCAAGGGTGATGAGGTGTCCAAGAAGGTGTAGAGGCCTATAAGTTCCAAGATTTGAGGGTTGGCCCTCAAATTCACCTCAATATCTCTTGTGGGGTCCCAAGATCTAGTTATGGTGCCATAAAGTGGTCTCCATGGGTCTCCATCTATGAAACAAGACCTCCTTCTCTCCAAAATTAGGGCTTCCTCTAGTGCAACGAGCCCTCCCTAGTATCTCAATGTGAGACCATCCTCATCTAGGCTTTGAATTAGCTCATGCCCATCAAGTTGTGTAAAGGAAAACTTGCGGGCATATTGGTTCCAATGGTATCATCTTGAAGAACCCTAAATTTTGGGTCAAAGTTAAACAACATCTTGGGTTCTGGAGGTACTATAGGACATGTGTCATCTACTAGTGCTAGTAAGAGGCTCCAGAATCTCAACATTGCACCTACTTTGGCCAATATACTTATCTGAATGTTTTGGGTACTTGTGGAATGGGTGCCCAATTCCTAGGTTGTTGAATCACCTAAGAAGAATAACATGGTTTCTAGTGAAAACAACCATTCATTAGGGACTAAAACCAATAATGCATCTAAGTGAACCAAACTTGAATTTTAAGGGTAATATAATACTTAAAACAAGGATCCCTTTCTGAAATCAGGACCAATATCTCGCAAAGGTGTTTTCTCCCTAGGCAAGGGTGGCTAAGGTCAACCTTATTAGGTGCCTCCGTCCCCTAAGGGGAAGGAACAGTTCCCTGGTACACCCTTCAATTGATAGGTTTTAGTGAATAATAATGTGGTAATAGATGGGAGAATGATTCATGGTCAAAGGGACCAGCTGATGGGGGAGTCCACATCCTGAGTGTATAGATGTGAGGAGGGAGCACTCATGGATGCATGAGTCACCATCTCAGCCTTGGTTTTTCCACACCTCTTGTGCACCTTTTACTTCTTCTTGATTATTCCTTATATTGTCACTTATAGCTCAAGGTTTAGAGCTTTTTTTGTATGATGTGACAGTTTTATTACCCCTTTAATATGAGTCAGTAGTTGGCATTATGACACAGGTTTGGCACTATGATATGACACAAGTTTGGAACTATGGCATAGGTGTTGTCCTTGATGGCAACTCACTCAAATGGCAAATCACAGCTCAGGCACTCAGAATGGAAGAAAATAAGGTATACGCAGGTTCCTCTCAGAAAAGTCGCGTATACACGCAGAATCACCGATCAAAAGGCGCGTATACGTATGCACGCACTTTCATGCAAGGAAAATCACGTACATGTGGGAAAATTTATGTTTGGTCCAAGGTATTTAGTCCGACATATCTGAACCTATGGTTTTGGTCCTTGGTATTGCATCCAAAGTGTTGAACCCAAGTATTGGGTCCCTAGTATTGGTTCTCATTGGTTTTGGACCATGGTTTGAGTAAGGCCTAAGACTATAAAAAGAGAAGGAGATCATTTGGCAAGGGCATCGACTAAAGTGTTGAATATATTAAGAGGAGAAAGATCTGGAAAACTGGTGATTGGTTTATGTTGCATTGTTGGACTTGAACCAAGGAGGAACCTGAGCGCTAAAAGATGGATAAGTTCTATTGATGGATCAAGATTTTAAGGCTTGAATAGTAGTATCATTGTGTGATTCTTGATCTGTTATAATTGGCACATGATTAGATCTATAAATCTAATAATCTGGGTATAACTGATTTCTGATTAAGTGAAAAGCAGTAAATTATCTTTTATAGATCTGTACGCAGGTTCGGCACATCAAAGGCGCGTATACACGCAGGTTCAGCGAGGAAAAACAGCATATGCGCTGGCTAGTCTTGAGACAGATGTGTATGTACGCAGGTTTCTCATTTTGAAGTAGCGTACGTCTCATGAAATATGCTTTAGCTACTTCTATTTACTGCTGCAGTGTTCTAGGTTCAGAATTGGTGTCTCGTTACTATTACTATTTTCTGGTTACAACATTCTGAGAAGTGTTTGGTTGATTCTATTTTGGTTTGTACAAAGGAGATTGATTGATGCAGATACACTTGATGTTTGATTGATAATATTCATGGATCTAGTCTGAAAATTTATGAAACGTGGTCCCTGGAAGAAAACAGAAGGTTGTAGCCTTCTGTAGGTCAGCACCTACGTACTAGTACCTCAGCTAGTACAAG
>APFE031279648.1:0-12627 GCA_000404065.3 Pinus taeda | reverse complement strand
CCTCAGCTAGTACAAGAGCTAAGGGGGTTGTAGCTCCCTTCCAGGAGAAGCTGGAGAATGAGAGAAGATTGTAGCCTTCTGCAGGTTGCAGCCTGCGTACTGGTATAAGACTGCACCAGTATAGAATCATTGTAAAAATATGTTTCTAATTGAAAGAAGATAGAGACAAATTGCAGCAGGTACCCACATTGGGTTTCCACCTTATATTTTGTGTTCTTGTGTGGGACTGTCTGCATTATTTTTCTATTCCTGGTTAATGTTTATATGGCTCTGACATCAGCATCTGAAGAATAATTAAATTATAAGTTATACGCTAGTTTCCTTAACTGAAGTTGTGTATATACATTGGTTTCACTAACCTAAGTAGCGTACACAAATCTGTGTATGAATTGAAAAATAATTGACCTGATAATATTGATTCACCCCCCTCTCAGTATTATTTCCAACAATTGGAATTAGAGCAGGTCCTTCAGAAGAAGCTTGATCGCTTGAAGGAAGATCTATCATCATGAGCAACTACGAAAATAGGCATCGATCAGGCTACCAATTTTTTATGGGAGCAACTTCGTCTATTGGAAGGTAAGAATCACAGCCTATCTTCAATCTCTTGGTACAGAAGTCTGGGATATCATAGAAATAGGATACACATTTCCATCAGCAACTCCTACAGATACAGCTGGTAAAAAGCAATATGAAACAAATGCCAAGGTTGTCAATACTTTACTAGGAAGTCTATCTCAATCAGAGTTCGTCAAGGTTATGTAGCTCAAAACTGCAAAAGAAATATGGGACAAGATCATTCTGAACTATGAAGGAGATGATCAGGTAAAACGAGCTAAACTACAAACTCTCAGAATTCAATATGAAAATCTCAAAATGCACAATGATGAAAGTGTGGCTAACTATTTCCTACGTATAGATGAGATTTTTAATTATATGAAAAACTTGGGTGAAGAAATAAAAGAAGTTGTTTTGGTTGAAAATTTTCTAAGATCTTTGTCTCCTAAGTTTGATTCAAAAGTTTCTACCATAGAAGAAAAGTAGAATCTGCAGAGCATTACCATGTCACAGCTGCACGGAATCCTAACTGCTTATGAAATGAAAAAAGGTGGACCATCAGACAAGAGAAAAGTTGCATTCAAAGCCTCAGGAAAAGGAGATCACAATCAGTCAGGACATATGTCAGAAGAAGAGGAAGAATCAAATTTTGTCAAAAACCTTCAACGGGGAACTGGAAGATTCAGGGGTAAGCTGCCTTTCAAATGCTTTGGAAGATTCAGTCACTATGCTGCCAAGTGTCCTCATAAAGATAAAGGTAAGGAACCAGTTAAATGGAACAGAAAACAGAATGTAAGTAAAAAGAGCTATTATACTCATGAAGACAGTGATGGACTTTCAAATAGTGATGAAGATGAACAAGGTAATGATGATAGACTTTTGATGGCCTTTGAAGATGATGATTTCTTGGATGCTATAAATGAAGAAGGTCTATATGAAGAAATTTCTAAACTTAAAATTTGTTTAGAAGAAAAGAATATGATCATAGATACTCTGACATTCCAACTTGCTGAAAGAGATAAACACAATGAAGAGTTAGAATGTGAAATTGTGGGACTTAGAAAAGAAATTAAGAAAACAAAAGCCTTTAATCTTAGATTTGCTAAAGGATCTGAAAATTTAGATGAAATTATCAAAGTGCAGCATTCTTCTCTAATCAAGACAGGCCTCGGATATTTTGAAGAAGCATCTCAAGCACAGAAGCCATCCACCTCCAAAAGTTATCTTGATGTAGCAAGGAAAAATGAACAGGTTGACAATCGATGGCAAAAATATAATGGGGATCACCAGGTAAATCAGGCACAATTTGCTTCAAGAATGAACAAAGATTACCAAGTAAATCGGGGGCAATCTACTTCAAGGATGAACAGAAGCTTCAACCAACCACAGGTAAATCATTCCCAATTTGCCTCAAGAATGGATGTCAATAGAAACTACAATCATTTGGTTGGTAGGTTTGATAGTCGCAGGAATTTCTTCAATGGCCAATGTTTCTCTTGTCATAACTTTGGTCACAAAGTTTCTCAATGTGTTGCCTACAAGACCATCATGACTAGGGAAGCTCAAAAACAAAGGAGTATGACTGGGATCATGAAAATGACCTACAATAACTTTTCTACTCTTGAAAATGAAATAGAATGTTCTATTTGTAACAACTTCAGTCATGAAGACTCTGAATGCAGGAGTAGGTTTTGGCAAACAACTCAGAAGGAGCAAGCTTCATTTAGCCCCAAAACATGGAGAAAGAAAGAACCACAACCAGAAAGATGTGGGATAGCCTTATACGCAGAAGGACAGGAAAATCAGTGGTACATCGATAGTGGATGCTCGAAACATATGACAGGTGATAAGGAAAAACTTTAGTCATATAGTGCCTTAGAAAATGAAAAGAAGGTCTCATTTGGAAATGACACCCCAGCATTCATAAAAGGTAAAGGTTTTGTTCATTCGAAAGAGAAGGTCAAAGCTGGAAATGTTATGTATGTCGATGGCTTAAAGCATAATCTATTGAGTGTCATTCAAATGTGTGATCAAGGAACTGAGGTAATATTTCGATCAAATGGGTGTAATGTTCGTGAGCTTGATACAGGAAAAATAGTGATTAAAGGCATAAGAACTCCAAATAATTTATACCTATTCAAAGGAGGACAACAACAATGCTATCTAAGCAAGAATGATGAACACTAGCTATGGCACAGAAGATTGGGGCATCTAGGATTCTCTCAGATAAGGAAAGCGTGCAAATATCAGGTGGTTCGTGATCTTCCTGACATTAGAATTCCAGACAATACAATATGCAAATCATGTCAGTTTGGTAAACAAACCAGAAATAATTTCCCTGAAAAGGAAGGATCAGCTAGCAGGCCACTTGAACTTGTCCATACTGATATATGTGGTCCAACTAGGAAGAGGTCACCTCGAGGAGAAGAGTACTTCATATTGTTCATTGATGACTTTTCAAGGATGTGTTGGATAGGACTTGTTAGAATATTATATATATTACGGAGCAATGGAACACATAAAATATTGCAGAAATATAAACACAGAAAACGCACAAAACAAGAGAGACACAGATATACGTGGTTCACCCAGTTTGGGTTATGTCCACCTCGAACAGCCAGTCCTTCCTTTCTATTATCCAGCAAAATGAAGAGACACAACCTACATCAAAGCCGCTGTAATAACCTCTGTTTTCTCTCACAGTCTCACCTCTCTGTTTCCCGCTCACACAGAATGCACCTCTATTGCCGCCTCAAAATACAATGGCCTCATACAAAGAGAGGGGTTGCCTTCTAGGGCAAAAAACCCTAAACTAAACATAAGTTCTACCATCAGATCATCCGCCTAATGAACGGCTCAGATTGACTAGAAATACTATAACTTTACAAAGGCAAATTTACATCTGTTTTTAGCTTCGGGGGCGCTGCCCCCGAGCCCGCCGGGGGACCGCTGGCCCCCGGACCCCCGCGGGGGGGACAAGTCCCCCCCGCGTGGAGGGGTGTACAAAACTTCATGGGGTATACATCCGGCTGAAACAAAGACCTCTGAACAATCATGCTCCACACACAACAAGTGGAAGGGAACATGCCTATGGAATTGCCGAACTCCGATAGGGCAATATAATCGGACCTGAAGGTCATAATGGTGGATTTAAATCCCTATCGGGTCTGAAGATATGATCGCATTGGAGGGAGGAGAAGAGCGATAGCCGATAAACGAAGTCGGAGTGTCGGCGATCAGAGGCAAAGGGTATCGACGTTCGGAGAAGGTAGAGGTTGGAGCAGCGCTATGGAGCGATAAGGACACAGACCCGATGGAGGTTATAGTGGCGCATGTATAACCTTTGAGATTTTTTATATGTGTTTTAGAGTGGTTTTCCGATGTACTGGTGTAAAGTGTGGGTTGAGTCTGCCAAGAATAAAACATATATAATATGTTCTGATAGTTGAATATCAAAGTCAGAGAGGTGATGAACCACATATGTGGTAAGGCTGAGGAAGATATCTGATAGTAAAAGTAACTCATAAAGGGCCTTGACCATTTATGGTCTACAGATTTGACTCCATTGTAGAGTTAAATACCTGGGGCAGTTGTGGATGCATTGTTAAATGCATACTGTGGGTATATGATGGGTAACCCTAGTATCATTTTTCTAAGTATGGTTATATGCTGGGGGACCCCTGCATGATTAGTGGTATCAGAGCAGATCTATAACTAGAATAGAATTGAAATCAGAGCGGGGAAATATTTCTATGAGAAGGAGTTTGCACACAGGAAAAGGTAATATGCTGAATGATAAAGACTACAATGGAAGATTGTAGCAGTTCCTGTAGAGGCTTGGAAGAGAAGGAACAAAAGATTCCTTAAAGGAAAGAAAAAGCAAGATTACTTAATGCAAGTTTTGAAGGAAAGAGGACTTGGAGACCAAATAGAAGACAATCCATTCAAAGTGCAAAAGAATGGGTGGAACAAGACGTGTTGAGATCTTGAAGGAGAGGTAATATGTTAAGTTGAGAATGTGTGTTTTTATACTAATGCACAAGTGACAACAAGAAAAGTTATGAGAGGGGAACCAGATGTGTTCTTGAAGGCAGAGTAAGGAGAATACTCTGAAGGAGAAGTGGCAGTGAACCTAAAGAATCCAACAAGAGATTGAATAGAGAGGACAATTGAAGTGTTCTCAAGAGAGAGTGAGAGATTGCAGAATCCTAGAAGGAGCAAAGGTGTTGCTCAAGAAGAGGTTCTAGACAGAGGACCTATGCTTACCAAAGACTGAGTGAGGAGAGCTTAGTGAGGTAAGATTGCAGCCAGGAGCACTAGCTGTAGCAGAGGCTTGTTGCAGATAAGTGAGAAGCTCATGAAGAAAGAGGAGAAGAAGATGACTACTGACAGTCATAACAGAGGTTCAGAGAGAAGCTACAACAGAATATATGAGAATAAGGATGTGAAAGTAAGTGGTATGAGAATGAGTCAAGAAGAAATTGACAAAGAAGTTGCTACATTAAAAGAACAACTCAATGCATTAAGGAAAATGCTTGAGGAAAGCCAGAGACTAGGTTGGGTCTTGAGGAAGAAGCCAGTGGAATGGGATGAGATGCAGAGAAGGCTACAACAAAAGAAAGTAAAGTGGATGGTGGAAAAACTCAAGGAAGTTGAATTGGAAATGTAAATGGAAGAATCCATTTGTGAACCAGAACAAGGAGAATTTTTGGGAGAAAGTGAAGACTATACTGAAGCTAAAGAATGGAGATCAAGTGAAGATCTCATGGACTATTGGGATAGTTCAAAACAACATGAGAAGATGCTGATTGAAGATGAAGACTTGAATACTGAAACTTCAAGTGAGACCAAAAGGTATGATGATTTTAAATTTGACAATTTGTGTATGTTTGCAGGTGAAACATGTGAAGGACAATTTGTTGATATTGTCATAAAAGAGGAAGAAGACAAACATAATCTAATTCTTTTCTTGGAAGAAGATGAGATAGATAGATCTCATATACAGTTGGAGGAAGATAGAAAGCAACCAAGTGAAGGGATTGAAGAGATTAAAGAGGATACTATCAAAGAATTTATGAATCATATGAATGATTTAGAACAACAAGGAGATATGATGGCTGAACCATCAAGTGAGACCATAGGGTCTTATATTTTTAAGACTACTAGTTTTTTTGTGGATGCAGAACAAATGCTGAAGAATATTAATGCAGATGATGGGACAAGGATAGCTCTTGGAGAAGGTAAACAACAAGGGACTAAAGGAAAACTTGAGGAAGAGACTATGTTAGCTGAAAACATAGTAAAGGATCATCAATTCACTATGATGATAGGCACAGTGGGGATAGCCATGGAAATTGTTGAGACTGATAGTAGGGAAGAAGGACATCTACTGAAAGATGTTAAGAAGGAGGAACCCTATGCAAAGGATTTAACCTTGGGAAAAGGAACACTAAGAAAGGAGGGTTTTGAAGAGGATGGATAGTCTTTTGAAGATGTCGAAAGTCTGGTGGAGTACTCTAGGAGAACAAAGTATGATGGAGAAGACATCTTGAATAAGGGAAATAGTAATTTGCTATAGAAGAAAGACCTTGAGATTACAAGGGTCAAAGGAAGACAATGTTTTAATACTGTAACACAGCATGTGAAAGATGAAGCTAGAAGAAAAGAGCATTGTGATGAAGTGCTTGCTAAGTGTGAAGAGGAGATTAAACTGCTGGAGAAACTGATAAGAGAACCTAACGGTAGAACGAAAGCTGCAGTTATAGTTTCTGAAGATGGAGATGTGTCTCAAGTAGCCATGGAGACAGGAAGGTGTAATAATTTGTTTGCAGGTTCATTAAACAACATGAATGAGCATGAGTATGTGATCAAAGAGATTGAGCAAAGATTGTTTGAAGATGGTAAAGAGGCAGTAGGAATCAAACAATTTCAAAGTGAAGATAACCAACAACAGGTTAAAGGAGGAGAATTTCACTACTGTGAACCCAAGCAGGAAGACATCATTAGAACAGATGGTGTGGAAGGGAAATTAACTAACAGTCTCACGAATTCTGCTGAGAATTCGAATCAACATACGAATATGCTGACAGAGGGGGAGGAAATAGAGCAACAAAATAAAATGTTGCCAAAGGAAGAAGGGGCACCAAGGCCTCATGTTTTTAATTTTAACAAGTGTTTTGTGAGTGCAAGTTTTGTTGCAGATGCTGGAGGAGATTTGGCACAGGTGAATAGCCAAATAAAGATGAGAGAAGAAGATAACTCTCTGGAAGAACTCAATCCATGGAACAAAAATGTTAATTTGATGGAAAGAGTGTTGAACAGTCATGATTCAATCATGAAGGAGGGTAAGGATGATAGGGAGGCAGCAAGTAAACCAAAGGATGAAGCAAGTAAAAGCAAAGTCAGAATAGGAGTCACAACAAGTGTTGAAGCAAGTGCAAGCAAACCAAAAGTTGGAGAAAGCAAAGGAAAAGTTAGCATAGAAGACAACAACAACAACCTGGAACAAAAAGAAAGAGGAAGAAGTAAGGAGCAGAAGATGGACCAGCCGAAAGATATGCTAGACATAGAAATTGAAGAAATGTGGTAGCAGACGATGAAGCAGTTCAAATGGAGAAAAGTGGTAGCAACAGGAAGCAAGACCAATCAGAACTTGAACCTGATTGACAAGAACCAGAAGACAACAGACATACAGCATCAACAAAGTTACAAGGCATTTGGGCAGTTATAGAACAAAGTGTGGGATCTAGGAAGACCAAGATCAGAAGGCACATGATCAAGAGATCATGAATCTTTTCTACTTTGGGAGTTTGATGCAAGAGCATTCAACCCAAGGGAAAATCATTGTAAATAGTAGACATAGGGGGTCATGCATTTTAGGAAATAGTTTTCCTAACTATCAAGTTAACACAATATTTAGGCCTTTAAGTGTGATTTAATTAGATAATAGGAGAATATGTAAATGCTCTCAAAACAAATAAATGAGAACATGAGTGGTGAATAAATGATAAAGAGTTAGAAGTCAAATCCAACTCTTAGACAATTCCATGATTCAAGGAACAAGAGAGACCTTTTAGGAGTTAATTAGAGTAGAAGTGGACCATTGAGCTGATAAGGGGACTTTTCTGTTTTAAAAAAGAGAGAAAGATGGAGTGGATAAAGTCTGCCACATATGTATGCATGTAGTGAGATTTAGGGCTTTTGTTAAAGAATGGGATCGGGTCTTTCATAGTAATCCAATCCAAAGTTTCCATAAATATATGGAAGCCTACATGCAGAAGAAGGAGGCCACTAATGTTGAGAATCGGGCCTGTGTCGAAGAGTCTCAAATGTAAAATTTGTGTTTACATTAATATATATTCAGAGTTATTCCTGATTGTGTAAAAGAGTTGAATGTGTGTTTTAGGTGTTGATTTGTATGTGAACTCATAGGCTCTGTGACAGGGGGTTACCGACAGAGTTTTGCAAAACATGCAGAGAGAGAGAGGAGAATGATTCAGAAGAATCGAAGGGATCATCGAGTCCAATTGGAGTAGCAGAGTGAAACTTTGGAGACACAGCGAAGCTGAGAGTTCGAAGACCTAAGCTCAGATCAGATGGCACAACAGAAGCAGTGAAGGATCAGAACCTTCAGAAGAACCAAATCATCGAAGAATTGAAGAAAACACGGAAGACCTCATAATATAAGGATTGAACAGAGGAGTGAAGATTGATGCTCAGAAATTGTTAGATCTGGGAAGATCAACAACTAAGATCGAATCGACCAAAAATATCGCATCGCATCAGTGCAAGTGGAAGGGAACAAGCCTATGGAATTACTGAACTCCGATAGGGCGATATAACTAGACCCAAAGGTCATAATAGTGGATTTAAATTCCTATTGGGTCCGAAGATATGATCGCATTGGAGGGAGGAGAAGAGCAATAACCGATAAGTGAAGTCGAAGGTGTCGGCGATCAGAGGTAAAAGGTATCGGTGTTCGGAGAAGGCAGAGGTTGGAGTAACACTGTGGAGGGATAAAGACATGGACCCGATGAAGGTTATAGTGGCGCATTTATAATCTTTGAGATTCGTTATATGTGTTTTAGAGTGGTTTCCCTATGTACTGGAGTAAAGTGTGGGCTGATTCTGCCAAGAGTAAAACATATATAATATGTTCGGATAGTTGAATATCAGAGTCAGAGAGGTGATGAACCACATATGTGGTAAGGCCGGGGAAGATATCCAATAGCGAAAGGAACTCATAAAGGGCCTTGACCATTTATGGTCTGGAGATTTGAATCCATTGTAGAGTTAAATACTTGGGGCAGTTGTGGATGCATTGTTAAATGCATACTGTGGGTATATGCTGGGTAACCCTGGCATCATTTTGCTAAGTATGGTTATATGCTGGGGAACCCCTGCATCACCACAACACTTTAAGACTACTTTCCCATTACTGCTCCTCAGCTACTCAGGGACTTCTTCCCACTATAGTCTTCCTCCATTGCTCCAATGAAGACTAACATAGGGAAAGAGGGTTGCCACCTATCACTCTCAAACGTCTCTTCTCTAATAATGAACATGAGCTAGAACAACTACTACTCTTATCTAGCCAAACCTTAAGCTCCACTTATCTGCCCCTTCTAGTAACCACCTTAGTCCATCAAGCTGCTACTCTATGCCATGCTTGGTCCACTCTCACGCTTCCCTCTAACAGTCCATGAGTGTCTAATTCTAAGTCCTCTCCTAGGACTGCTCATCCACTAGCATCTACTCAACATAAATACATGAAACCATGCATGCCCTGCATCCTCAGGGGTTGGTGTACACTACTACAAGCCTAGTGCACTGGTTGGGGCTATTGGCAAGCTGCTACAACACCTTTCTTCACCTTTGAAACCTCTTCCAAGAATGTGTCCCTCCAACTACTTATTGTCTTCTTCACTACTAATATTGGCTAATTATCGACCCTCAAACAAGCCTCACTACCTTCCTAATCCAAGGAGTTAAGTCATGCAGTCTACCTGCACTGTACTTCAGCCTTTCGACCCCCTCTCCAAGGAATAGTAGGCCTCTGTCCTACCTGTAGCATATATCTAGAGCTACGGTTTGTTGTAGGAGAGAAAACCACACACAAATATGCCCAAAACACCATACTAAAACTTCCCTCAAGCATGTGGCAACCTCTCTGCTTCAACTTGGACATGTTAGAGACACCAAATAACCTAAGAACCAATCTCAAACAACTTCGTCATCCTCCTTGTTGAGCGTGGCTGCCTCAAAGATGTATTATCTATGAATAGATACATTTGGATGTGTCTCAAATGCCTCACATCCACCTCTAATTTATACAATCTCATGTGGTGTCATCAACCCTTAACTTGGGCATATTACAACACTATGCCCACCAGCTTAATGTGCCTAGTTAACCTACAACTACACATAAAAATTAATATCTCATGATGGACACCTTAAATTTGAGTGATTTTACTACCCCTTTCTCCTCTAAGGGTCCTCTAACACCTCCATGTGTCAAATCACTCAAATGCCCCATGGTTTCACACCCACCAACTTGGGTGCAAAGCCAACACCTTGGGTTCCAAACCCAAAAAGTACTTTTGTGGCACTCCAACCTCCAAAACTCAAACCTTAGGGCTTGGAGTACCTACCAAGCTACCAAATCTCAACAATGGATATGTTAGTGTGGGGCCGATGGATGAAGCACAACTTTGTGGTGACAACATTCTAGTCTCACTCGAGTGTTCCCGTGGTTTGGGTAAGTGGCAGTGTTATTATGTAACAACCTCAGGTTAAAGTTTCATGTAATAAAGGATATCAAAGGCAAAAGAATAAGACCAAGGTCACCAGACATGCATTCCAAACTAAATGTTGGTCAAAACAACATAGTGGGCATCACTTGCTATTTATTTCTGGCTATGGAAATTGGAAAAGGCATTGGCAAATGCAAAGGGACAATAAATGGCATTTAATTATGAAAATAAAGGGAAATAGACAAGGAAATTAGAGGAAAATGAAGAAAATAGAGGCATAAATGATAAAAAGGCTTCAAAGAAATAGTTGCTAGCCTTTTGATAGTTTTTGGTTTGAGGTATTGTTTATTCTTTCTCTGTCATACACTCTTGCACACTTAGAGCACTTGAGCATTCTCTTATATTTGAAGAAGGACAACAAACGAAGGAAAAGGAGAAGCAAGGGAAAGCAAAGGGAGGCAAGGAGAAGGTTGGATCAACAACTTTAGCAAGGAGATTTTGCAGGTAATAGGTTACATGTGATATTTCCTAGCTAAGGTGTGAATGCATGGTACATGCATTTGATTATTTGGTTCATTTGTATTCATTGGCATGGGTTTCCTAGTCTGAAAGTGGTTTGAGCCTTGCCTTGCCATTTCCTAGATAGCCACGTTGTGATGGGATTCATTATTGGTTGAGCTTTGGATTGTCAGAATGTTTTGGAATCGGGTGAGGTGGTCTTAGGAAAATTCCCCAGGGTTGGGGTTGGATATGGTTTTCTTGGGGAATCCCTTGACAGATGGGTGGAGACAAGAAAATTCCTCAAGGTAATGGTGAATAAATTTTGAGGCATCCAATCTTGGTTTGGTTTTGTGATCTCAGGATTGGTTTAGGTGAGATCACAGTGGGTTAAGGTTTGATGTGGTCTAACCTCTGGATTCCCTTGTTGTTTATGTCTTGGTTTATCCCATGAGATCCCACTTTCATGCTTGGAATATGGCATGAGTGTTATTGGATGAAAGAAATATTTGGTTGAGCCCAACCTATGGCCAGGTTGTACATGGAAATCTTAGACTTGGTTGGCTTTTGCATACGTAATTAAAAACTATTCTCATAATGTAATTAATGAGCGCATGTACTTGTTATTATGTTGATTATATGGTAGATTTGTCATGGTTCCTATTCTAGTTATATGTTGATTACAAGAATGGTTCTATGATATGTTATAGCTATGGCTCTTGTTCATTATTTGACAAGTTAATGAATGGTTGATGAATGCATTGGCTAAAAAGTGTTATTTCAGCTATTATGATAATGCATTAGACCTTCTTGGTGATTCTCAGAGGAAGTTCATAGATTTAAGATCAAATATGCATTCATGACCGGTAACTTAAATGTTCACCATATGTTTGATAGAATTTCTAATTTGCATTAGGCATTCTGAATCAAGTTCTTGTTTCAAGTTTCAATGTCTGGCATTTTTATCACCTTAATCATGAGTATGGAAAGCTACAGGTAGTTTTGGGTAGTGGTTTGGATACTAGTATGGAAAAGTGGCTCAAATCTCGAATCCGCAGGCACATAACTGAGGATCAGAGGTCAGAACTGCATGAAGGTAGGCTTTTGGATGTGATTGGGGCCTCATAACCGCATGCATGCAGTGTTGTGAGTGTGATTGTGGTCCTAAGGCAATGAAAAAGGGTTCCATCTCAAGGATTGGTCACACGGGGTGGTTTTTCAACCTCTGAGTGATTTGTGGTTCTTGAGGAAGGTCAGTAAGTCATGAGATAGTAGGTGCCACTTCCTTAACTTGAACTGGGAGGTCATGTCATGTCATAGTAGCACTCAACTCATGTTTATCTTGGCAGGTTGGTTAAAGTGGGTAAATGTGGGAGGAGGCATTTGCATGTTACTTTCATTTTTTGGTGTTTTATTTCTAGTGAGGAGTGTTTATTCACCTCCATTTTCCGACGTTCGGTTATGTCTGTGCAGCCTATTTCTCTTGGAATTGTTGGAAATTGTGGGGGGACTCCTAAATTCTATATCTTTTGTTTAGTTATAGAGCTAATTGTATGGAGTAAGTCAGAGGATGTATTATGGGTCTCACTAAGTAGCTAGGTGTTGCTTACGTACAACCCTTTCATGGTGTTGATACTTGGTATCTTGGAGAGTTGTTGGATTCGGTTAGAGCCTTATCTGGAATGATTTCGGCCTCATTTGATTACTTGAAGGAACCCCTTTCTTTCTCTAGGTGGGGTTTTGGTTCTCTAAGGATGTGAATGCCTAGGGTGGAGGTGGCTTGAATTGCATGGAAGGGTCATTGTTAAAGTCATGTACT